>JARJDV010005657.1:0-14367 GCA_030264675.1 Anaulacaspis nigra | reverse complement strand
TCGTTGGTTCCTCGTCCGGATCGCCCCCAGTACCAGCTACAGCCACATGATTGCTGCAAAGCAAAACATTAACGTTACTTTAATACTTTTAGCTCTCCCCAACGCACAATTCCGTTGGCAATTGCTTGCAAGTGCACATCAGCAATACCCGTCGGGGAGATATTAATATAAAATTATAATTTTTAGTGGCCCGAAATGATTCGTCAAATAATACTACATTACGAATTAAAAACACGTTAGTGTTACTCTTCAACTCAAAGTGCCGATGCACAACACTAAGTATCTGCATTAAAAGTATGAAATATAGTTAAACCAAATAAAAATGTCAGTGCGGTGGAATTGATTTCATGTACGTTTGTTATTATTAATTGTGGCACACGTAGACGTATGAAAGCTCACTCATTGCTCGTAAATAAGATGATTAATCTTCTCGTTCTCAGCGGGTGTGTGTGTGCAGCGCAAGAGCAAACTTTAATGCCACGTATTTAATTTTTAATAAATTAGTTTAAGTATTCTGTTCATTTCTCTCCTGTCTAGTCAATGATTGTTTTTTTTTCTTCTTCTTTTCGATTTGGCTCGTCGAGTGCGTGCTCGCCGTGTGCCCTTACATTTAAAGTGCGTTGTTAACTAAACGAAAAAGTATTACGCGCCGTGTTGATGATAATGCATTCCTTTTCGAGGTGCAACAAATGCACTCAAAGTGCAATTAGAAAGCGAAAATGGCTAAGTGTCATCTTAAAAAGTCGTCGACGCTTTTTACGCGCGCAATATGGTTCGCGCAGCGTGGCTAGAATTAATTTAAAACGCACACAGTGCGCGCGAAAAAACCGTATCGCATTCCCGCGTTAATACAATGTCGCGTCATTAAACGAACGTGGTGGCGCACATTACCTTAGAGGTGTGGTTGCAGTGACGGCATTGCGTACAATAATGGAGCGACATTTACTCTGAAGCGTTCGCAGTTCTTCCTCGGCGGCCGTGAGCCGTTCCCGCATTCGCACGCGCGCCTCGCAATCGGGTGCCATGACGATCTCCAGTTGCCGAACCAGCCGCCGGATGACGGTGAGCCGCCGCTCGCGCTCGCCGATGTCGTGCTCGGAGCCCTCGTCCGAGATGCCGCTGTCAGAGAAGGAGCCCTCCGAGAGAATCTCGGTGAAGGAGCAGCCCTAAAATAGCAAAAAGTCGAATGAGAAAAAACGAGGAAAATGTTTAGTTTGATGTTTGGGAGAGCGCGAAGCGCATGCAGCGCACAAGATGAGCGGCTCTCCTCCTCGGCTGCCCTTTGCTCTGCACTCATGCGATGGGAATGCTTCTGGAGCGGCGGCAGAGAGCACCAACTATATCCGTCGTATCGACTCTTTCCAGCACTTTGGAATGATGCGCCCGTAGTAATGAAAAGCGACGCGCTGCATACAAAGCAGATCTTGACGAGGCGAAGTATCTGCTAGATGCGCTTACAATCCAACATCTAAAGCTAGTTCAATCCTTTGTACTACCGAATTCCGTATTAAGGCATATTGCGAATCAACCGAAAATAAACTTCACGCTAGAAATGCAGCAAATGCCAGTTGCAGATCAACCACAAAAATTGAAATTGCAATTCCAATTAAAAATTTACATATTTCTGCAGTTGCATCATGCGCTGTGCCCGAAAGAAATGTTTAGCCCATCTCCCCAATAAGCTGCATTAATTTTTCGTGTAATAGAAGTGTGAAGGCATTTGCTACAAATTGCAAATGTTCTCTCACAACAGGACATACATATGCAAAAGACAATGGCTGATGCGCTGCTCGCCGGTGTATTCTGTGAAGTTCACAGTGCGTTACGAAGCGATATTAAATTTGTATTTTTACGTCTATTCCATGGAACATTCAAGGAACGTGACCAGAAACATAACAGTGCCGTTATTAACGATCAGGAAGCTTTGCGCGCGCGCCTGTACACATGTACTCGCGATTGCCGGCTGCTTCTGGTGCTGCTGTTACTGCCCCAAAACGCAGCATGCCAGGGAAAACATTTTTCTCTCCTCGACACGCACACACCGAGTGGAAAGGCAGCTTTCGTATGGTGTGATACAGGAAAATCAATTTTTTCGCCGAATCCTCAAAAGCGTTATTCGGTCAGCACTTACATCTGATTTAGCCTCTGAGAGCAGCTTTGCCACCCGCGCCGTCGTTATCATCTCGTTGCCAAAGTGTCCTGTTTGTAGTGCGATATCCAAGGCACCGAGCTTCTGTTCGTCGTTGCGCAGATCGCCACGCAGTTGATCCAGTCGCGTTTCGACAATCTGCCAACTTTGCACCAGCATATTCAGACGTGTCACACGGTCCGAGGCGCTGAAACATCATACAACAAACAATTGATTAATTCCGGGTATTAATTAACTGTAAACAAATTGAATTGCATTTGCATCAGCAATCAATCAAGCTGCTTGCATTTTTCGAGCGAAACATGCGTATGCATTGTACACGCGTTGCTCGGACGGTGGCGGTGGCAGGAGCATTAAACATTGCGCGCGCGCATGATTTGTATTCAAAACACTTTAATAATAAAATGTATTCAACGGCAGCTGCACCCACATACGGCAACGTGGAGTGATTTTAAATGTATTTATATTTCATATAAACAACATGCAGCGAATCACACGCCCGCAAACAACCGACAACATATGGAGAAATTTCCCAAAATCAACGTTCGCCGAGTATTTTCAATTAGTTGATTAAATATTCAAAATGGAAAACTAACGCATCACGACGCGCGATGCATAATGAATGCATCGCTACAATAATAATATAATGTGAGGCGTTGTTGATGTTATAAAGATAAATCTCCGACAACTTTGTACCGTACCATAAGCGATGTAACGAATGCACTCTCTCGCGTCTAATCTTCGACTGAATGACGACAAAATCCACTGCGTACGCATGTTTCCGGTCAAAGTGCACATGCATATTAAACAGGTGTATGACATAGCTCACCTATTTTTGATTTCATAGCAAATGCGGTACAGTTCCGAGACGTCGGCCTTCAGCGAGGATGCGGCGTACTCTGGATTGGCGGTCGTGAAGTGGTTAACGGCGACGTTCACTTTGAGCAACCTCTTTTTATGCTCCTCGATGTTGGCGAGTTCGGCCTGCAAGCATTCAAGAGTGATCGGCATAAGATGAGAGGAGTACGCACTTCTAGTAGCGAGGAGAAAAACACATTTGGATCGAAACGATGAAAGTCATTTATTGACAAGACTGCCCGCCGCTTAAATGATTAACGGGCGCGCATTGCACAAATGCCGGCCAGCTGGACGGCCGCTGATGCTCCTCCACTCGCAAATCGCTTAGCGGCACAAGCCACCAGAGGCTTCGATTATGCGTGCGGGTCTCTTTTTGTTTTTGCCCAGCACCGCTGCGGTCGAATTGCATCAAATTATCTGCAGATAAATCATATCGACGGCGGATGGACACACGCGCATCATTAACCAACCCAGTGTATCGATTACTATTTGTTTGCATCCGTACAAACATTTGTAGCAGCGCCTCTTGCAATCACAATCAATTTACGTTGAAATATTCATTGCGCCGCAAAATAACTTGATTTATCAAAAAATTATGAGGCGGTGACCGACCGTGCGCTAAATATTGTATTCAATGTCCATCTAGCCCGTTGGACATTGCCTTGACGCGTGCAGGAGGAGGACGCATAAATCGAGTTCCCAAAGGACCAAAATGTGCTGCTGCCTGCCCGATGCACACCGTTCGAGTCGTATATCGTCACCGGACGACATTGACGACCGTATATGTATAAATTACTCAAGTTTATGGTCAGCCTGGCAGCGCATTCATGTTGCTCCTTGCGCGATGCTTAAGACGTGTCCAACTTTTTCCTAGTGCCCATAAAATCGTATGCATGCTTCTTGCATTGCGATGCATTGTTAATATTGCATCGGCGAGGAAATGTATTAAAAAGTTGTTGATACGAAGAAAATCCGTTTGGCGCGATGACGCAATGGAATATCACTTTTCCGCTATGGGCGAATATTATGGCAGGATGTGGAATAATAGAGGACGAAACTCTAGAAGGATAACTAGTAAAGTATCGTGCGCGCGCTCGGAAAGTCACATCCAGGTCTCTGGCGTTGGCGAATCGATATCGATCGGAGGAACGCGCGCGCCTGGAAGTATATTCGCACCCCGTGTTCGTGGACCAAGATTAAGACTTGGACGTGGTTGCAGGCAGAAAGCGCGCTCGAGCGGCAGCCACGTCGCCTGATGATGGCAACTTTGGAGTCACGTCACGTACCACCCGGCTGGAGCAGTCTCGCTCGACACGGGTACGCTTTTATCGTCATTTCAAACCCGGGGAAAATATCACACGCCGCCAGTTTTTTGGCCCGGCAAATCGTTAAATTCTTTCCTTCTCTCGTCTTCTCCACTCGACGTTGTCCTTCGTTCACTTTCCACGGGTTAAATTAAAATATTTACGTCCACCCACGAAACTTATGATTTAAGCCATGCATAAATTTTATATTAAGCTACGTACTAAAGTAACTTTGCAGAATTTCGTATCTTTGCTTATTACTCGCCAAAATACTTACACTGCGAAAGCATTGGAGGAGCAACGAAGAATTAAATATAAAATTTGGACTGATGTTGCCACCTAGTGTCGAACGAATGAAATACTACTATCATCGATAAAACAGTTTCGCCACCATTCGCGGCGCATAATTCAAATTTGTGCAACCCATGCACGGGAAAATCGGTAATATACAAACTTTGTTACTCACATTATAAAAATCTATATCGCGATTCAGATCGTCCAGGGAGTTCACGCTGAAGCTGTCGACGAGATTGGGAATATTCACACTTTGAAGTTGGTGTTTCAGCACGAAAATATCATTTTGCAGGTTGCGATAGTCCTGCATCTTACTGATTCGATTCTTTAAAGTTTGCCAACGCGCAATCAAATCTGGAAGAGAAACGAACGAATATATTAACTCCATGTGTACGCATTGCAGATCCACGCAAGCAAGCCCCCAGTGTTCCCCACGAACCAAAGCAACGTTTTCAGTTAGTACTCTCCCAATTTGTCCAATCACCTCAGTCAGTTATTTAAATAAAATAGAAGCAGGATATTGATGTAAGGATGAAAAAGTAAATTATGTAAGAACAAACGCGCATAAGTCGTCTGTCAATTGGATAAATGAATGATGCTTAGTATGTGTTTAGCTTTGATGGCAAGTTGCGCAAAAATATGCAAATACTCACTCTGCAAATTGCAGTGGTTGCAACTCAGACTGACTCAGTGAATATATTTGATAAAAAATCTATATTCAGGATCGGAATTTTGTGGTTCGAGGCAAAAATAATTGGAAGCCTGAATTTACAAAGCATCAAGCATTTTAATGCAAATCATAATTTTCATGCTGTTACATTAATGCAGTCAGAAATACTAAACTTATAAAAAATTATATAAAATAAAATAAATTATTAATAATAATGGCGTTACATAAAAATTTTAAACAAAGAAAAAACACGAAAGTTCGTTCCGCAACAAAATCAGAATAAACCTTACATCATATATAAAAAAAGAGAACTAAACAGTATAAACGCAAAAACCATTTCAAATTCACAAATGTTTATAACTGGTTAAACTCTACTTAAACACGCATTAAATTTTGGTATTAAAACAGTTACGTTTTGTTAGATCAATCACTTCATAACTAACAACTAACTAGATTTAAGTTTTTAGGCACTGGTCTACTTGTAAATTCAGTAAATGTCTTTACAAATATAAAGGATCTCGAATCACAGCCCCAGTAAAGCAAAATAGTAAAACGTTAATACACCGAACTATTATAGCATTATATATTACAAAACACGGATTATTAATTAATGTATTAATCTTTAAACGCGATCGGCAAAACACCACCGAAAATTTGAACTCTCTTAGTGAACTTTTGAAATAAATCGCTTTTCGAGGCCCATTTTGCGCAGGCAGAATCGAAAGAAACACGACGTCTTATCGCACAAAAATTCAAAGAGCATACTCCAGAAATTGGCAAAGATTTGAGGTACCAAACTCCTACCTGCAAACTCGTGACGATCCACGTGTGATAGTGAATATTCCTCGGGTGATTTCTCCACTGGTGCTAAGCAACTGACATGGCGATCACACTGTGCGCTCAATTCGGCCTGGAGACAAGTTCAAATTGTATTCAACCCATTCTGCAATTACCAACTGATGCTCTAACTCACCATATCATTGTTGACGAGAAACTGATTTAGCCCTAATGCCCGTTGCTTCTCAAACACATTCTCCGTGTACACCAATTGAGCGCGGGAATCGCGCAGCAATTGTCGCAAGTTCCTCGCTTCATTATCCGAATCAATCACCTTCATCGGGATATACGTCTTGCGGGGAAATTGCGGCGAGAATTCAAATTGACTCGATTGTGTTGACCAGTCAGATTGACTACCCAGGAAGTTGCGATAATCCTCGCCGAAATCAAGCAGACGGCGTGCGGCATCTGAATCGTGTGCTTCACTATACGCCTCCGATGAATACTTCTCCTAGAAGATGTCGAACATGGTAAACACGTTGAACCGTTGGCAATGATGATGCACTTTTTGTTTGCGACGTACCTGATAATTATCCCATGCGTCTTCGCACAGCGAACTTAATGGCTCCTCGTTGGTGAATTTCCCTGGACTTTCATCACGAATGTCGCGTAGCGGATGGACGATGCCGCCGACCTTGAATAACGGCATCCTGGATTGCGGAAACATAAAGCGACATGAACAAATAGTGTTCAAAACACAGCAAGGCAGCTGGTTCTGTGATTTCGTTTGTTTTTGCTTTACCTTCTAGCACGTTTGTCGTCATCACTGTCAGCACCGCTCGTCGTTGATGTTTCAAAGCCATGGCCACCATGGGTATGCGTTGATGGATCGCTAGCCGTGTGGCGGTCGCACTGCACCGACTTGCATGTCATGCGGCCGGAGAACGAACCGGATTTCACTAGGACACCAACGCGTTGCTCTCTGGCTGCACCATTGTACGGCGACGACATTTCAAACTTGCGCATCTATTGAAACGAAGAACAACAACAAATAAGCAATTAATTGTTATGGCAACAAGCAGATACATACATTCGCCTTCTTCTTCAGCTTGAAGCGCTTCCTACGCATCGGCGAGCACGTCTCATCATTCACCAAGGCGCCGCACTCGTCCACCGTCGACGACGAGTTGCCGCCAACGTTGACATTGAGCGTCGAACAACTCAACGGCAGCTGGTGCAGTGCCGACTCCGAAATGGAGTAGCCCTGCCCGTCATGCTCCATACCGCCGCTGTGACATTGCGACAACTGCGTGATACACGACACCGAAGACGGGCGCTTGTCTTTGATGGAGCGCATATTATGCCTTTGTCGCAAAACAACCTTTGGCGTTGAAGAGCATGCCATAAGTCCCAAGTCAATGGAGGACGCATTCAGCGAAGTTTGCGCACGATACGTGGCAATACTTTCATTCAATTCGTCCGAGCTCTCCGATTCGTTCTCATCGTCCTCGCTGCTTGCATCGCAACTATCTTCCGGCTTGTCAATCTCCAGCCATTGCTTAATGCGCAGCATTTTATTAATGGGTGACTGATCATCGTTGGTGCGCATCATCGGATTAACCAACTCTTCGGCCTCTTGTACCATTTTGCGCAAATCGACCAAACGATTAGGTCGTTCTTCATCGCTCGATTTTGTGCTGTTGTTGTTGTTGTTATTATTACTTGTGGCTGTGTATGTCCATTCCTCCTCAGACACCTCGGACGTTGTGTGCGCTTCCTCCTCGGGTTCGTTTTCGTTGTCTAGTGTTATATCTTGCAAGTGGTCGAGTTTCTCCATGTCCGAGTCAGTATCAACGTGTTTAAAGTAAAATGTGCCTGAATTGCGCGCACTTTTGATCCTGTAAATATTAAACAGTAAGCTTCGTTTAGAACAATATTCAACTTCATCCCACGATTACGAACATGCATGTCTACTTTTAGTTGCACCCAGTTATTATATAAGCTTAAAGAAGCAGATAAAACAAAAGCAAACGCGCCAAGTACTTACGCTGCCAACTGTTGAGGATCCTTCTGCCTTCGTCGCACGACAACAACGTCCTGCACGTTCGACGATGCGCACTCGGCGCCGTTGTTTGTTGTCATCGATGTTGTTCCATCGCTGCCGTGGGGTGTGCCGTTGCTCATCGCTCCACTCGTGGTCGTTGTATTCATTGTTCCGTTTGTAAAGTTGCTTGGTTCGTCGTCGTCGATGTCACGTTTGCCACCATCGGTCGTATCAATATCATGCTGTGATGCATAAAATATGAATACATACGTTATTCAGCATTCGTACGTACATGGCTAAAGTAAGTGGCGCATTACTGATAAAACCGATTGATACCATTACGAGCGTATCAATGTCGATCAATATAGTCGCGCTATTGATTATTTTGGAAGAGCGTAAACTTTAGTCCGCAACTCTCAACCGCAAATGATAAAACTGCATTGCAACTGCGACTGTGACAAAAATTATAACAAAGAATCCCCGGAAAAAAGCGATGGTTCTTGGTGGTACCAAGATACAAAATGTGGATTTTTCTCACAAAATTATTACTCCTTGACACGCAAACTTTTGATAATAATATAGTATCATAATTTATTATTGTTTTACCTTTAATAAAGATCCTTTGATGTCGACATCGTAGTTTTGCACATCGCTTGCCAATCGCGGTTGCTTCTTCACTGGTCCTTCATCCGAATCACTGTCTGATAGCAATACGGCGTTCTGCAAGAATAAAATATGCACATAAACAACATAATTTGTCAAAATACATTTATTTAAGGAAATCAATAAAAACACAACACATTTTCGCTTTTGCTTATGCAAGATATGCGTACGCAACCTGAGCAATTAGTCCCTAATATTTCATCTTAAATGCGGCATGAATAACTCATGTTTAATTGGCAGTTAATCAGACATTCAATCTCTCTATCTATTCATTCACCTGCCGCGCGCGTTGCGAATGCGACTGAGCGCAAAGAATGCGTACCATTATTGCAACTTGTCTATTACGAGAGCCTCGCGTTCTTCAGTTTGCTAGCTGGAAAGGCATAGCTAATTATTAACAAACTGCTATTTTACGTATTTACATGCCATTTGTACAAAGTACCAACCGCACACAACCAGTCTACTCAACCTGCCGCGAGTGTATTAATACATTATATTTTTAATAGAATTTAATAGAAAAAATATAGAAAGTGAGACACGACATCCGACTCAACTTTTTCACACACAACACGCACGTTGTGTTTGCAAAGAGTTGATTCAAGTTTACCAAACATGTGCGTTTCTTTACGAACTCAACTTCAGCAACAACCAATTCAAAACGAGTAGATTCCCATGTCTCCTGCGTGAAGCATCGAGTAAAATAAACAAAGCCCGCATTCCACTTTTTCGTATTTCATAAATGCAGTCAGATAGTAAAAGTATACGAAATTATAAAGCACGCATCGTAGTGAAACCGCCAATCATATATTTTTGGCGGGTTGGCAATTGAACAATACCTCTATTTGAACAAAAACGCACTTTTACTTTTAACAATATCAAATCAACGTTTTTATGCGAAAGAATCGAAAAAGAGAAACAATGCGTAATGCTTTCGTGCGCAAGAACATCCGGTTTCTATAATAAGAAAATGTTAATCACAGAACGAGCAGAAGGAAAAAAAAGTAATCAATAAGTTATGGCCCATATAACCGAGCGTATAATCAGGAATTCACCGATGAAATCGTAATCAGTTGGCCGGTGTACGCGCGGAAAACTCGTAAAAGTGTGTTCGTGCGGCTGGACTCGACTCGGTATGTATCGATGCACTCACTCAATTTGATGCTAATAATGTCTCGTTGAATCGAGGCACGTTGTAAATCGGCCGCGTGGTACATGATATGCCAATGCGGTCTAGTGTGGAAAATTGGTAATTTCAATGTACATGGCGAGTGCGCCGCGCGCGACGACCGCATTTAAAATATAATACACTTTCTAATCCCGATTCATCTAAGCCTCCGTTGTGTGTTGTCCAGAAGAAAAGTCGCCTGCTTTTATTTGGTACTTTCATTTTCCTAATTTTTAATAATGCCCTTTCTTTTATATTCAATCCGTTCGTTGTCTGTGCATTGTTCAAAGAGCGTTATATTTCAATTGTTCCAGTGTCAAAATTTAGAGAGCGATTCATACATTATTAATGATTGCAGTATGAAGCTGTAAACGAACCAAGTTGTTATGAAGGTAGACTTAATAACTTGATGGCTGTTTAAAATTGATCAACCATGTCTCATCGCATTATTCGTTATTTCAAAACAATTTACACCGACTTTGGCTGATTAATTTTTCCAATAAATGAGAATCGAACGGTATTAGCGTAGAGTGTAATGATTTCAAGGAGAATAGTTTGGGACATTAGCTCTTCATAATCGTATCGATCGTTGGGTAAGGAATTTCAGTTTATTCACTCTCAACTGAAAATCGTGCGCATACATACGCGTTATTTGTCAATGGCACTCGCCTGGAACAGAACATGACAATTGCGTTCGGCTGCGTGCTTACTTGTAAGCGGCATATAATAATAATAAAACGTTTTAGATTGCTATTCGGGGAAACGACGACGTCACGTTACGGTGCATAAAACAAATTTCACCGATTTATTATTACATACGATATATTCGCGCCGCATCCCGATGCATTGTCGTCGTGTGGTGCATGCTGCATGCGTGTCACGACAGAGAGCAAGTGACCGCGACATTGCATGCGCGAGAAGAGTGAAACCAACTAAAACTAAAACAATAAATAATGAAAGTTGCAGTTTATGTTAAATGTGTGAGCACACGCGCAGCTGGCATGGAGTGGCGCACACATTTGCGGACTGATGGATAAGCGGCTGGCTGCTATCATTTAAAGATCGCAATTATTTATGTATCAGGCACACACGACGGCCACGAAAGAAACTCCACTCTTCTTATTGCCAAGATGATGATGATGAAGAGGACACTCAAATGTTATGCTGATATATCACGTGAAATTGTAGAAATGCTACACCGATTGTGCACCTTTCAATTTGCCACAAACTTTGCACACGCCATGTGCAATAAACACACTTATATGGCAGAAATAGAAATGAATTATTTATGCGACTACCGCGAAAAGTTATATGTTATCATGTTGCATGCAAGATGGCTTATTTATTTCTAATGACTGTGAAGAAGAAATTGTCGATTTTCAAAATGTAAATCCTGACCCGATTAAAATGTTCCATGAAAATAGCACAATAATAATATTAAATTAAAATTTGCTTTTCTTGTTCTCAATCGTAATTAGCGCAAATCTTACTAAACCGGAAACTCAAGTTTGTACTTAAAGTTATTACGCCTTACGGTGATAACACTTTGGTAATTCTACTCGTGCTTTGTAACGTTATGCAAAAAGTCTTTCGCTTCATTCCAGGATTCGTGGAATTTGCGGTTATGTTACGTTCGTTGACAAGCTTGCAACGTATATGTAAATGTACATATATAGGGGAGAGTTAAGAGTTAGTTAGTGAGTTCCAGTCAGCTCGCTTGCAAATATGTGCACTATGTGCATTCAATTGCTCGACTAATCCGTAGCTTACGAATAACCGCACAACGCACAAAGAGTTGGTTACGTGGATGATAAAAAAAAGGCATGCAAAACATGAGACGCGTATGTTAGTTGCGTTAACGACGACCAACGGCCTAAAATAAAAATTAATTGTGCATGAAGTGTGGTGTCCCTCGCACTAATGCACTCGCGGGGCCACATGCGTTTTGCAAAAGAGTTGTTAGCTTGCGTTACTCTAAACCGATTCCGGGAAGTACACTATTTAATATCAAACTTCCCGCATTTGTATTACGTTACTTACATTCCATGAAGGACATTAAAGCATCACATAATGGATTTGTGCTTTGTTCTTTTCGTTTCATACACTGGAAACGTTAAATTTATTTCCTTTAAATGTGTTTTATCTTATTTTAGGAATTGACTGCTACTTTATTTTAATATAATATACGTTTGGGTTATTAATTCGTCAATAAATTAACTGGATATTATGAAACACGTAGAAATGAATAATATCAAAACAATTGCGACTTCTATTATTTGCATCGAGAGAGCGCATTAAAACATTATTATCATACATGCACAATTCAAGTCATTCAGGAGCTGATGTACAAAGTCATCATTGAATAAATAAAACATTGAACACAATTTAATATTTTATCGGTCTGGCGATAACACGAATCGCAACGAAACGGGAGGCAAAATATTGCATTAATGGCGCTTGAAAACTCAATCAAGTTTTGCCGACTGCGGCTATAAATAAATAGTCATAAGTAACAATATCAATTATAAGCAACGCGCACAAAATATATGTTATGTACCAACTCATGGTGGAAATAATATTTCAAGTGCATATTGCGTTCGTATAGAACAAGTCTCGAGTATTTGTACTTGCACAAAAGCTTATTCTGAGAGCAAAATGAAATCTATGATTACACTTCCAATTAAAGTCTACACATGTATAATCATTATTATGCGGGTCTTTTATTAAGACCGTTGGGGAATTTATTCTGTTACGTAATTGCATTCACTCAACGAGAGGTCAACCATGAGGGAAACATCTCACTTAATTGAGATATTTATTCAATCTCTCGCAATATCTTGCACGAAATAAAATATTGTTACAAGAAACATGCGAATTTCTTCTCTACTTATTACAAATATTGCATTACTCAAACACCCGAGTAAAGGATGATTTAGCATGGTGTATGTTGCTATCTTACTTCTAATTCATTACGACTTCTTCATTTATTACCGAGCTCTACGCACACTTGAATTACACGATAAATGAGCGGCTACTACATGCCGTTTCGAACAAAAACAAAACGCGCTTTGATAAAAACAAAATAGTTGTAAAGGTGCACTTTTATGACTTTTAATACCTATCACTTTTTCCTAACCAACATCAATTAATAGCGTTTTTTTTCCTGGTTTATTAGTGCTCGAAAGTTTGTTCATTCGCTATGGCACCTTAGTCTCGATAACTTCCTGGAATTATTATTTTTTGTTATTTACCGATTTAGTCATTCGTTTCATACATTTTATGTTTTCTACATTACAAACGCAAGTTTTGCGTTGTTTTCCTATCATTTGCGTGTAATTCTTGATCAACCATGCGTCAACCAGAGAATGGCAAACCGAGTTGAGTTAAGTAGGTAAAATTCTCTTTAATACACTGTAAAACAATCACATAAAAATGGCACAAATACTGACGTCAAATCATGTGACTCAAGTGCTCTTTCAAGTGTTACGTAGACTAGCGGCAAAATGATAGCAAAAAATGGTGATATGAAATAGAAATAAACAAAAACAGTAAAACAAACACTGCGAAATAGTATTATTTATTGCTAGACCAAATGGCATTGAAGTCGTAACACTCACTAATTAATCAGCGACCCATTATGTTTGCTTGTTATTATATCCTTGAGGTGGTAGTAGTGTAATTATCCAAAAAATGCATATAAAAACGTAAATTATCACATTTTCGCCAATTTTTCACACGCACAACAACAACGGTAACCTCGAACGAACATTTTCGTGTTATTTTATTAAGACACACAACTTGAATGGGAAATATAGACAATTATTACACGATCTTCATCTTTACACGAAATATGAAGTGTTAAGAACTAACGAAAAACGCGTGCAATGAAATCGAACACAGGTAGTTGCCGAGCGCATCGGCGTTTACCTGAGCACTGACTGACTCACTCGCGATCAAACCACCAGCTCGCGTCGAACAAGTTTAAACACGTTCGTGTGTGCCGCGTGCAAACGAAGCAACAACACTCGCTGTTCTCCTGACTGACTGAGAATGCCAGGTAGGTAGGTAGAGGTGAGTCGTAGACGTCGAGAATAGGTAGGAAAAGCCGCACAATGTTTTGGTTGCAATGTGTGCGCGCGAGCGCTGAATCGGACGTTAATTGCTCTTTGCGGACCTCTTCGAGTTCTGCTTTACTGAGCAAAGCGTGCGCCAAGAAGAAACACACCGGCCGGTTGGACGCGTTGCTCGCTCGCCACGAGGCAAGATGCTCGCGCGTGCACGCGGTATCAACTACTAAACTAAAGAGTCCACAGCAGCTGTGGCTGACTCAATGTGTTTTAGCTTGACGTTGATTGAACAAATGAATTCATAAAAGCGATAAAGAAAAATCCACGCAAAGAGAAATTCAAAATTAAATGCATACTTAAGTCGTGTGGAATCGTA
>JARJDV010005651.1:0-16731 GCA_030264675.1 Anaulacaspis nigra | reverse complement strand
TGTCCCGTTTATCTTGGTCCACCCTGTATTTCAAAAGTAAATTAACTTACGTGTTCATTGAGTTTTTCAAGTATTTTATTTTGAATTTCTTCTTTATGGCTCATCTTGTGATGCCCCTCCTTGAACATTTTTAGATAAACACCCTAACTATAAGTATAACTGATTTCATCAACATACTTTGTGTTCTTCGATACGGGCTTTAAGAGCTGAAGTATATTCTTCATGCAATTTTTGCTGATCCTTCGTTGTGGGAAGGAATTGGTTAAAGATTTCACATGCAACTGAAAATGTACCTACCACAATAGCATCATTTATTTCATTTGGCTTGGAAGTTGCAGCTTTTACTGTCTGAAATATTGGCTGATATTAAATCGGAATATGGAATGAATTAGGAAGTATTACCCCTGGATCCATAATTAAACGCAGAATTTTGAGTGGACTGAAGGTTTTATAAATTGACAGTTTACTGAGAAGTGGTGACATATGAAAGAAATGATAACAAGTGACAAGTAAAATGCATCTATCAATGGGCTCATATGAAAATTATTGCCTTCGTTTATTTATTGAATGATTTGGTTTGTCGTGCTAATACATAGATCGATCTTTACGAGTCATAAAAAACATTGTTATGTGATCCAAGAAGAGTGCGAATTGATAACATCTTGAAAGTCCCCCCATGGCTTTCCGGAATTCTGTTGATGTTCCGATATTGAAAATATTCTTTCACGTTTTCCTCACGCTTTTCTTCTTTCAGTAGAGTACTGGGGTTGTTATTCGGTACCATGATAAAACTGGAGTACCTTACTTTTGGTACACGACGTCCACCAAAATAAGGTTTATTACACATCCAGCGCTCATTGTGAATTGTTTCCTGATTAAGTTTATCTTGTTCTTTATTTGCTTGTTCCTCAGCTGTATTTGAGTCCTGTATTTTCTTAATGAGTCGTGTTACAGAAACTACTTTATTTGCGCGTGGTTCGATCTCGATGCGTATGGGTGCACTTGCTTTGTATGATTTTGTCTTCATTTTTTTCTGTGTTTTTTTATTGTTCACTGAATTTCTACCTAATATTGCAGATTTAGATTCAATACTTGTTGAAATTTCGGTTTTATGTTTTTTTATAAATTCGTGATCTTCGTCAAGTTTAGTGTGAAGAAGCTCCAATTCATGAATTCCTGGCAGTACAGATTTTCCAGGGACATGTTGTTTCTCTGGACAACTCTGATCCTGATCTATGTTAGTGGCAAAATTTGCAATTTCTTTTAAACTATCCTCGGAACGTGAAAAATGTGTAAGAACATCCTGGACGAACGCATTATCTAATTTCGGTATTATCTGATTATCTTCATTTTCCAGGCGTTCTATAATTTGAAGAGTTTTTAATTCGTGATCTTCTATATTTCTTGGTTCCCCAAAATCTCTTTCCTTTTCGGATGTTATGTTCCCTTGATATTTAATAGTATGGATATTTTTCAGTTTTTGTTCTGTTACTGGTTCTATGTGTATTTGCGGTGAATTTTTGAGAAATTTCAAGTCAAATAAGATTATTCTTTGATATGTAGATGCTGAACTTAGAATTTCGTTAGCAGTACTCACGGTATCATTTTTTATATTTTGATACATTAAATTTTCATGATGTATGAATGCGAAAGTGAATGTGTTAGTGGTACCCGCATATTGTTTCTGCTCTAATCTGTTATCAGTTTTATTGTCGAAACGTTCTATATGAGCTTTAATTTCGTGAAATACTTCCACGGTGTATTCATTTTCAACCTTGTGCTCTGCTTGAATGTGTAATTGTTCAATTTCGTTGGGGATGCTCGACATTCCCGGACGTTGTTGTTTATATACTTCGGTATCGTGCATTGTTGTTGAATGATGAGCAATTTCAATTCGGTTAATAGGTTTATCGCGTTTTGAGTCTTCGCGGATGGGAGCAGTAATACTCTGTTGGCTATATATTTGAAAATTAATAGCGTTGCTTCTGTAAGGAGCGAATATGTTATATGTATTTTCATTATGCTAAGGTAGATATTTACAACATCATGAAGCAAACATCCCATATGAATACAATTGCGGTTGAAAGTATACGTTGAATAACCATGGCTCTAACCGTTTAACATAACCAATGCCGAGAAAGATGGAGGTACCACTGCAAAAATAATCGAATTCGAATAACCTATTCCAACTACATATCAACTACTGGAAGTGGAAGCGTTGTTTCACTTACCAATAATGTTACCCTAATGATTTTCCACCGTGGAGTTAATGATCGTGCTGGACGTGGTGCAGGCAATCTTATGTTAAATGTATTGATATGTGTCAAAATATGCATTATATTTGTTTATTTGCCTAGGCAACTATAATAACAATTAGGTATATATATCTATGGGTGCGTGCCTTTCATGCGTATACGGGTGATGTGCGTGCGGTATAACATCACATTGACATTTCTGGACGGATTGTACTGATATGGGCAGACATGTGGGTAGAGATACTGATTGAGAAATTCTATAGTGCTTCTTGTCGACGAAATGTAAACACAGCATCAATAATGAACACCAGCGCATTAGCGAAGGCGATAATGATGGACGTCATCAGCATGACCATTAGGTACGCGTGGGGATGAAAAATATGTGTGCGCGTCAGATGCGAATGCGTTGATATTAGAAGAGTGGCAGCGACCAGGAAGAGCGCAGCACCGCTGACAGAAAAAATCATTGAAGTCTTGTAGGCCAGATGGTCACCCATGTAGCGACCAAGGAGTAGGACGCAGATGATCAGAATGTACCCGGTGTACGCTGTGTACATGACTCCAACGTGATGCATGTGACTCGCCCCTAAGCCAGTTGTCTTGACCGGTTCGCAGGCGAATACGAGTGCCGCGACACATAGAATCTGCGAGCAACATAGGCAAATTGCAGTCATTGAAGAAATGTGTATCAATATCCGACCTACCAGCTCGACAACCTTGACGTAGATCGGCCAATTATCGCGCACATACTCCATCGGTGTCCTTCGTGTTGACTCCTTCGTCACGTTGACATTCTCGTCGGATGGCGGTGCTTCCGACTCGTTGTTCCTGTGCGACTCATTGTTGGCGCCCTTTTCTACATCGGACGACATTGTGAGGCGCTTAGGAATATCGTAGAAATCCAGCGTCACGCAAAGCCAATCCCCAGCAATTGTTTGAGACACAGACACACACTGCGCGCACACGACTGAACACACGCGTCTTGCGCGAACGCTCTTTAAATCAACTCCACTTACTTAACCCCTCAGCGCTGCGGGTTAATTGCCGCCTACGCTGCGAGTTGCCTGTGACTCGAGAGGCGCTTAAAGACTGAGTAGCAGCGGTCAAACAAATGCGTCACGCACTCTAAGTAGATGTAAACACAATATACAGGACTGAGAATTTTATTACAACCAAATTGCATACATTATTTTATAAATTTTTCAAAATCGGGGTTCGAGGCAGATCGTGCCGATCTACTTTCCGAGAATCAGGAAGACCATGTCGACGATGAAAATTACACCATTGCAGAGCATGAGTATCATTACCGCGAGCAGGTTGCAAACCGAATCGCTCAATTGAATATTGAGTAAGCCTGCAATAATGCACATGATGCCTAAAATACCATCAATGGCTTTGGCATTTATGTCGTGACCAGTGTTGATCACTAGCAAGCCAACGGCAACCCCAAGGCTGATTACGGATAGCCCAATGGCAAAAAGAGTCTGAGAAGACATATAGCAATCGTACCATACCCAAGGTATGATAATGATGGCAGCTGCGCAACCCTGAAAGAATGAAATACATGTAAATGGAGCGGCACACGCAACATTAATGAAACTCAATGTCTAGATGTATAATTTCGAATCCAATATCGATGTCACCTTCGCCACGTAATATAATTAATTAATTACTTACAATAATCACATAGCGAAATATAGCATGGATTGCTTTTGCCATAATTCTAGAGGAATTTAATACATGAGACCAATGATAAACCGGAACGATTTGGAGAGCAGAAAAATAATACGTTAAATGTGTAAATTGTTCTAAAATGACTTTGCAATGCGCACTATTTATTTATTTCCTTGTTTTAGCGGTGAATTGTTTTCAAGGCATTATTGATTAGAAAGAAAATAGTTAACCATATCGGTACACATGCATTACAATAATAGGCGATCGTCACTGAAACGAAGTTGGTATTATTATATTATTTGTTGTAAACTTATATGTAGTAGAAAATAATCAATAAAGCTAATCTAATAATGGGATAAAATAGTTGCTAGCGTATCGGTTATTTAGACCGTTCGCGAATGATGTGTATCACGCTAAGAACACTATCTAGAAGATAAACGGCACCAGAGATGACGCACAGAGAACCCATTGCCAATCCCACCTGTAAGTTAAACAAACCCATTAAAAAATCTAGGAGGGTTTGCTACATATTGCTCGCTTACCTGTCTTTCGGAGGCGGTCATAATGTATTTATGTTCGCTTAAGTAACCAGTCCAATAATGTAAGGCCGTCGCGCCGGTGGCCAGCCACATCATTGTACCGATGATATTCATGAGGACATCAGTAAACGTGCTGTAATGCATACAATAAATTGTAAACACATTGGATTGCATTCAAAGCACTGAAATGCACATGATACGTACTGTTTGTGGTCGCCAGACGCAAAACAATAACTGATCAAGGACACAGTCGTATAGATGAAGTAACCGACAAATACACCTGAAGCGACAATCTCAGCGTCCGGATTCTTCTCCTCGTTGAGGTTCCATGTACCGCCAACGCCCAGGAATGCGCCCTGGTAGCCAACTCGGTACAATATCAAGACTATCAGATTGAGCACCTAGGAGGAATGGCAATTAGATGGAATGAATAGAAGCCTCTGCGCGACGCAGTTAATTGTACCAATTACGCACGCACCTCACCCACTAGCGACGGTGAATCATCATCCGCGCGTATTGTCCATGCGTGCGCTTAATTAAATCTAATTGGCCTACTCACCAGCTTGAATATCTTTAAGAAGATGCTACCGATTGTCATGGGACTTGTCGCTTTCATTGTGAATATTAATTCGTGAATACACCTTGCGAATACACCTGAACGTATAAATCGTGTTCACGCCTTACTAAAATTAGGACTAAATGTCCTAACGTATTGTCGCTCTTATCTAAGATAGAACTTTATCTTATCGGCATTGTTTGTTTGCATTACAGGAGTTTATGGGTTTATGAAATGCTGTGAATAGTGTATGAAATCATGTCGTTGTATCATTTTTGGGATGATTCAATGCTCTCATTTTTCCACATTAAAATTATTTTCAAATGCATGTCTAAATCAAGCATACGCATTGCGTATTGCGATCCACTTACTCAAATTGTTTGAAAATAGTGTGTCCGCTATGCTAGTGAAGCAAATGCAAATTATGATGCCTGCTGTAATATGTATTAAAATTGTATTTCGTTTTAGGAATTGGGTCTCAATATCCAAGATGAACAAATTCAGCAGATGGAGGAAAATCTAAATAACATTGATTTTAACGCGGCTGCCGAAGAGGAAAAATTAACGCGTCATGATGTTATGGCGCACGTACACGTATTTGCTGAACAATGTCCCAAAGCAGCACCAATTATCCACTTGGGTGCAACGTCCTGTTTCGTGGGGGACAACACCGACTTGATGATTATCAAGGACGGCTTCAATATTCTCTTGCCCAGACTAGCCGCGGTGATTAAGAATCTGGCGCACTTTGCTGAAGAGTACCGCACGATGCCGACGTTGGGCTTCACACACTTGCAGCCCGCACAGTTAACCACAGTAGGTAAACGAGCTACACTATGGCTCAACGATCTTCTCATGGACGAGCGTGACATCAGCCGCGCGCGTGATGATCTTCGTTTCCGCAGTACGAAAGGAACTACTGGTACGCAAGCATCCTTTTTGCAGCTATTCGACGGCGACAAAGATAAAGTGGCGAAACTGGACCGATTGGTGAGTCAACTATGCGGTTTTGACCGCTCATATCCAGTTACGGGGCAAACATACTCGCGCAAAGTGGATGTGCAGGTGGTTGGCGCACTCTCCAGTCTCGGGAGCAGTGTACATAAAATGTGCAGCGATCTAAGGCTTCTAGCTAACATGAAGGAGCTGGAGGAACCTTTTGAGAAGAATCAAATAGGTTCTTCAGCGATGCCCTACAAGCGTAACCCAATGCGTAGTGAGCGTTGCTGTGCATTGGCACGACATATGATGACGCTTTACTTCAACGCAACGCAAACTCATTCCACGCAATGGTTCGAACGCACCTTGGACGATTCTGCCAACCGACGCATGACTCTAAGCGAGGCTTTTCTTAGCGCCGACGCTTTGTTGCTTACTTTATTGAATATCACTCAAGGCTTGATCGTGTACCCAAAAGTGATCAATCGACATGTGCGTGCTGAGCTGCCATTTATGTCTGCTGAAAATCTTATTATGGCAATGGTGAAGAAAGGCGGCGATCGCCAGATCTGCCACGAAAAGATTCGCGTTCTTTCACATTTGGCAGCAGCCCAAGTCAAACAGCATGGCCTTGATAATGATCTTATCGAAAGAATAAAGGCCGATTCTTATTTCGAACCGATTCTTGGAGACCTGGAGACATTACTCGATCCAAGCACCTTCACTGGTCGCGCTGCCGACCAAGTGACGGAGTTCTTGAACGACGAGGTGAATGCTGTACTTGAGAAATATAGCGCTGAGTTAAAAGGACTCGAGAAACCAGTCATCTTAAACATCTAACATTAAGATAGCTATTATTAGTTCAGGCAATAGATTCTTAGCTGGGTGCCGAGCATAGCTTTTGATCGTAGCAACCAGTTAAGAGTCGTGCGTTTAATGAAATAAATAATTTACAAAATTTACGACAAAGAATAAATGAAACTTATAATGGTAAAATCTAATCGCTAGGAAGCAGGATGTTGTTAACGCATGCGGGACCATGGCTAGGCCAATTACATGCTCCCAGTTTATTATCGAACGTCAAATGGACAGGACAATTGAACATGTGCAGCGTGAACTTCTTCTTGAGTTCGTCCCACCGACACGAGTAAAACTTATTGCAGTGTTTCGGGTGTCTAAAGAGTCCAGCACGCTGGCAATCAATATTGCCCTGCAAAGTCTCGCTTCGACTACGCACGCCTCCTGGACCAAAACGATCAAAGTCTTTGCCAGCAAGCGCTTCCTGTACTCCCTCTTTCACTCCCTGTTTCACGGCTGACTTGACTAACTTGAAGCTAGAATCCACAGCCTTCGCGATATCATGTTTACGCACTTCATCTTCCTGGTTGATATCCTCGTCTTCTTCTTCAGCTACGATAATAACCGACTGCTTCTTCGGACTATTGTAACTAACATCAAAATCTTCTTCATTTGTAACATATTCCTCAATGTCTGAGTTACGAGTGGTTGCATTGTCAATCACTGTTTTCTGAGGTCTGCGGCTTCGAAGTGTAAGTATGTTCGAGGTACAGGTACACTGCGCTCCTAACTTGGCGGAGAGAATTGGATGAAAGTCATTTACTTTCACAATTGGGCGTGATTTAATAACTTTTATAATTTTTGGCCGACGTGACGAGCTTGGAGCAGTTTCTGTAGAAGATTTATATTCATAGTATTCGATTTGTTTAGCTATACCATCTTCGAATTTAGATTTTTGCGGCAACGATTCGGTATTTGCTTTTGCGGGTAGGTATTCTCTACTTGGTTTCGTTGTTCTCGTTGTAGACGGAACTGTCGTTGTAGTAGTAGTTGTTCGCACCTTTTTTGGCAAAGGTAGATATTCATTTGCTGGTCTTGATTGTTTAATTTTCAATATTTCTTGGGAGACCGGAAGATATTCTCTACTTGGGTTGGTGATATCCGTATACTTTTCTGTAGCCACTGGTAGGTATACGCGTTTCGGCGTACTTGGCGGAAGATAATGCTTGCGTGATGTGACAATAAGTGGTCGCCGCGTTGTTGTAATCGAAATATATTCACGATCCAGTACGTCGATAACAAGAGGTTTTTGAGCAACTGGTTCAATAGGGTTTTGATGATTTAACGACGAAAATTCATATCGGACGATAGGTTTCGATGTAGTCACGGTCGGCACTGGAATTGCAATACCTGGTTGAATAGCTAGTGGCACAACATTGTCCACTTTTTCTCCAATCTGTGATTGTGGCCCCAAGCTGCTGTCATACGCATGGAATTGTAAAGGTGCTGGATCAACCTTAAATACATCAGACGCAGTCGATTTTGGATTGATGGTGTTTTCGAATTTGATTTGTGGTTTTTCGTAGTGATATCCAGTTTGGTACGTATTGACTTTCACTATGGGCTGCTCAATAATTTCTTTGGCATTATAATATTCTTGATAATAACTTTGCACCGGTTTGAGTGTCGTTGAATGAACGCGCACAGTCGGTGTTTGCGGTAAGTAACTCTTCGATGGCGGTACGGCAGGTTTTGGGGGAATATATTGGAGTGCTGGATTTAATTTAGGGCGAATGGGTGAGGGTTTAACTGGAACATAGGTGACAACCGGCTTTTCTTCATAAAGTATTGTTGGTTTCTCATACTTATATCCTTCACTATACTGTCCAAAGGAGAAATTACTGACCACAGCAGGTTTTGGCGTAATGACTTGAACAACTTGTTTGTATATAGGTTTGTTCTCCATGATTAGTGGCATTACTTCATGGTAAGACGTGAGAATCGGAGTTGGTTGAGGTTTGGGAATAAACCTTGTTGACAGAGGTGTGTCTTCGAAGACAACGTTTGGTTTATTATAATTATATCCTTGTTGATAAGTCGTAACTTCAGGTTTCAGGTAATGTTGTGTTACGATTGGTTGAATTGGCTGCAGTTCAGTTTCCTGATAGGTATTTGTTGCAGGCACTGGTTTTTCTTCCAATTTGATTTTTGAGCCATCGTAATGATAATCCGCTGAATTAGCGGCTTGTTGAACATTGTAGTGCTGCTGGTATGTGACCGCGGGTTGTTTGACTTGATACGTCTGACTTTGAATATTCTGATTAACAGCAGCTTTGGAGTAAGAGTGGTCATAGATAATTTCTTGTTTGTTATGCGGTATGTACGCAACACTTGGTGTTGGTGTAGAAATTGGAACATAAGTTTGTTGAGACCTATCATCAAATGCCACCTTAGGTTTTTTATAGTAGTACCCTTTATAGTTTATGCCACGAACTAATTGAGGCTGTGTATGACGTTCCTGATAAGTTCTTCCAAAGACCGGTTTCTCTTCAACTTTTATTCTTGGTGTTTCATACCGATGTTCTTGTTGTTTCGAGAATTGGTTTACTTGCAAGTATGATACTGTGGGTTGAATTATATAAGGTTCTTGAGGTTTCTGTACGTAATAATGTTCATTTTCAATATTTTGATTAGTTATAACGTATTTATGCACGTGTTCCTCTGGATTTGTTATGACTGGTATAGTAGGTTTTACCTGGTGAACTTCTTGATAAGTTAGCGCGGGTTGGTGAAGATTTACGTTTTGATTTACAATTGGATGATACGTTTGTTGCGTGTTTTCTTTGAAAACAACTCTGGGCTTTTCATAATTATAGCCTTGGCGATTAATGTCATGCGCATGTACTACTGACGGCGTTATAGTTGGCTGAACGTGTACTTTTTGTTTTACTATAGGCAGATATGTTTGTTGTGGTTTTTCATCGAACACAATTTTCGGTTTCTCATAAAGGTATCCTTCAATTTTCAGATCATGATCGATTGCAGTTGCTTGAGTTTTAGAAAGAGATGCAACTCGAATGCTGGGCTTTTCTTCATGATTCTCTTCTTGATATACGGTAGTCGGTTGGGCTTTAACATTTAGCTCTGCAGGTGGAAGATAGATTTGTCGTGGTCTTTCTTCAAATGTGACTTTGGGTTTTTCATAATAGTAGCCTTCATGTTTCTTATTCTGAAATATTATGGACGGGTGGGGAGCGATTGGTACAGAGGATTGCACCTCATGGCGGATCTCTTGGTACGTAGTCGCGGGCTGCTCCTTGATTTTTTGATTTATAACTGGTATATAGGTTTGTTCTGGTTTTTCTTCGAATGCAATACTGGGTTTCTCATAATAATAGCCTCCATTTTGAACAGGCTGATACGGTTGTTGTGATTTTGATTCGAAAATAATGTTGGATTTTTCATTGTGTTCATGATTCACGTGGATTGCCGAGTTAGTTTGGGATACAACTGCTTGCGGTACTTCACTAATTTCCTGGTAAACTGAAGGCTTCTCGTCAAATCGAATTGGCGGCTTGTCATAGTGATATTCGGTGGTTTTTTGATCCATGGTCACAACTGTAGGCTGTAACTCAACTTTTTGGTATGATGCAACAGGAGTATGTGGGGTAGTATGATGGATTTCTGTTTCTTCAAATGCATTCTTCGGCTTCTTATAAACATAACCTTCATATTGCACTTCTTGCTGAATAGAGACAGTTGGCCTTTCTTCGAACTTTATGGTTGGTGTTTCATAGTGATAGCCTTCATGTTTTTCTTGCTTTGCAAAAATTGAAGAGGCTGGTTTCTCCTCAAATTTAATCGCAGGTGTTTCATAAAAATATCCTTGTTGTTGAATGTCAGGATTAACATATTGGTAAAAAGCTGCGGGCTGAAACGGTTGCGAAGTTGGAGGTTTTTCTTCAAATTTAATAGCAGGCGTTTGATATTTATATCCTTGAAATTGCGTATGCGACGTATACTTATTATTCTCATAGACAATTGTCGATCCTTCTTCAAACTTAATTGACGGTTTATTATAGTAATAACCATCATGATTTACTTGCTTAGATCCTTGATAAACTTGCAACGGTGTTTGATCATGTTTGATAGTGGAATACAGCGCGACATCCTTATAATTTAATTGTTGAGATACGGGAACTGCAGGGGTTTCTTCAAACTTGATTGTCCGTTTATTATACAGGTAGCCACCAAAATAATTATTACCTTCATAATATGTAGTGGTACCCAATGATGTTACAGGACCTTCTTTAAACGCAATCTTTGGTTTATCGTCATTATAACTATCAAAACCTTTGAAGTTTTGTTGATACGTATACGTTTTCATTGCGTGTGGGTTCAATGCTTGGTGTTGGAAATCAACTGCAGGCTTTTGATATTTGTAATCATCAATTATTACTTGTGGCTGTTCGTATGTTTCTGATTTATACGATCCAAAACCTTGTGGTGCTTGAGTATATATTCCACCATATGTAGAAGCGGTATTGTTAATCCAACTTTCCACTTCATAATTACGGATTGTAGGATTCGTTAATTTATGTTGCAATTCTGGTACATTTGCTACCACGCCATAATTATTAAATTTTTCAAAATGGGTTGCACTTGGAATGGGCACTGGAGAAACCACTGGAACCAACGAAAATGTACCTGAAGAAAGCAATGTCGCTGGCGCAATTGATTCCACATCAATGCGTAGGCCATGTTTTGGGGTATTCACAGTTGAAGGATAAGATACTACACCAGAAGGCCCCCCAGCAATAATATTAATTGTTTGAAAATTATGTTCCTGGCTATCCCGTGCATTACTAAAAGCGCGAGGCTGATTGTAGAATTCGGGCTCACCACTGTGATCAAAATTGCTGTATGTTTTTGATTGTATATGCTGCAATGGTCCAGCTAGCCCTCCAAGCTTGACATGGTTCAAAGTTCCAAGCCCATCATATAAATCAATATAATCACCCTCACGAGTCTCCAAAGACAAGCTCACTGGTGTTCCATTACCACCGTTGACGTATTCATCATGCACTACTGCAGCAAAGCTGCATTTTGCTACAAGCCAAGCCCATTCACAGAGCAGTCGCTCCTCGTCAAAAACTAAGCCGTAGGGGCAACGAAACTCATACGGTATCAGTTTTGATTGCCCATGATCTAAGCAAGCAAAGAACCATCGGCAATTATTCGGGTCTGCATAGTAGCCAGGTGTATCAGGACACACGAAACGTTTTTTAGATACAGGTGCTATTTCACTACTGCCAGCGCACGCCGATCCATCAAGTAAACTACCTGGCCAAACGCACACTTCTACACGTTCATCGAATGCAAGGCCAGCAGGACAATCGAATTCGAACACGCTGAAATCGTTGCTCTGCTGATTGAACTTAACGCAACGATAAAAGCGGTTACAGGAGCGTGGATGTACGAAGTACCCTTGTCGCGTACATTGAAACTCTGTACGTGTGTCCTTTCTTGTGACATGAACATTGCCCTCGGTATCTACCACGCGTGAAATTCTATAGGGAGAAACTTGAACAGTTTCGAAAATTTTTGCGGCCGGTTCAAGAATTTCGCGTTCGAGGGATTGTAGCACAGCGCCACGAGGAGCACGCGCCTGTTTTGTAAGGCCTAGGAAAGCAACATTTAACAAGCTCTCGGCACATGTAACACTAGCATCTTGTGAAAGATCTTTAAGAGCCAACCCAGCGAGTCCTCGCACACGTGCGTATTTTGCCTTGATGTCCATGCTAGTTGAATCTTCAAACGCAATCCACTTTTTGTCTCTGTAAAGCACAAATATACACACTAACCGGTCTACAAATATTTAAAATGGTAGCTATACCGGAAAATGTAAGGTCCCGCTTGGTCCTGATCGCGTTCCAATGTCCATTTCTCGCTCTCCATAATATCGCATAATTCATCGCGTGTTATCGTTGATAATTCAAGCGCAGGACTACCTGGGGCAGTATGTGTCGCTTCCTGTAGGATGAATTCAAATCCTTGTACGGGCGATGTTATGACCAGCTTGTTGAGTGGTGCGCCTAGTCCATTGATTAAATCTACCATCGAGTCCTATACAGAGAAAGGAAGTGAGGCGCATTAAACTTCTACGTTTGGAATTGTTTGTAAACAATCAAACGTACATCTCTATACGGCGGTTGAGCAAGAAACCGACAGCGCTCGTGTTCTTTGGAAGCTGAACGCAGTGACCGTTATGCATCGCTGCGTTTTCATTTGTCGTGTTTCATTTAATAACATTTAATTTTGATTAAATAATGAGTATTTAAAAGGTTTACTTTCGTATTAATTTTACGCAAATGGATTGTAAAAACTATAATATCTTCTACAAGTTCTCTCTTATTCAAACTATTTGAAACTTTCAATACAATTAAGAAAACGTTACTGGCAAGTACATCGCCTTTGTTTATACCGAACAAGTGTGATGCAATCGCAAAATGGAGAAAAACTTTCCGGTGTGGGATTTATGACGTGCATGATGAAAGCATCTCGGTAATTATGCATGCATTACATCCACAACATGAGTATTAGTTAAGTATCTCATCTTAAGTTGAACGGCTTTGATGACTAAAGGAGCTCAAAGCGCCTCAAGGAAGTCACCGATTGCATAACGCTGGCGCGCACTTGGCCAATTCGCGCAGCTCTTGTTTCGCGCGGTTGCCGGCCTTGATTCGCCTTCTTCTGTTGTGAGCGCATACAGATTTCGGCTGCACGGGCTCAGCATTATTATGCAACGCGACGAATAGATCAAGACGCGCTGCAATTTGACGAGTATCGTTGTATGACCAATTTTCTGAAGCGTGATTGCCACATCGCCATTATCTTCGCTAATGCATTATCAAGTATTTGTACGCGTAAGATTCTCAAACGCTTATAATGCAAATCAAAGGTTTGTGCAACACCAACATACCGTGTTCTGAACGTCCCAAAGGCCGGACAGGCGGCTCGGGTGGAATGTAACATTGCGGCTCGCTCCCAGAAAGTGCGTGCCCAACGTGAAGACGTCCACGTGCTTGCTGAGAGTCTTGAAGTCGTAGTACTTCGCAAGAGTAGCCGGCTTCGGCGGTACCACCAATGCAATGAATAACGCGCCCCCGAGCTTGGTGCGTGCCGTCGCGATGAAATCGACGATGTCATGGCGCGATTGCGGTTTCTTAATTTGCACCTCCAGCCCAAAGATTTTCGTTTGTTTTATAGTTTTAATCAGATTCTGAAAATATACCACAAAAAACTTGTGTATAAATACGCATTCGCCTGATCTATAAAATGTTTCAAAAATCCAATATGGATGATAATTAAGAACGTTCAATGTATGTTTATTTTGCACTGGCGAAGAAAGACAGCGCAAATGTCAATCGTCGGCAATTTTCTGGTTCGCTTCTCAACTTGTTCGGCAACATGGTTGTTTTATTGCGTAAATTCGGTAGAAATGAAGAAAAGCGATCGCTGATTGCGTCAGTTGACAAATGCAGTTCGAAAGCATCTTATTGGAAACTCTGCCTACAGTTCCACGCACAAATATCCAACAGTTCATAAATAAGCGCGCCTTATTTATCGTACATTGTATAAAATAAAATTCTCTATAAAATTGTAATTGCACGTAAGAAGGTTATGCGTGCGTGTTTGCCTTTTAAGGCATCCTGCGCCGACAACAAACCGACTTCAGCATATACAGATGACTAATAATTATTTTAATAAGTGGTATGAGTTAATATCATCGCAATTCCATAATTTAATTAATATGTTTATCTACACAGCAAGAAGATAATTTAATAATTAATACCTCGTTGAATCCCTTGACGTTAAGCAGCACTTTGACTCCCTTATCACTCAACTTGTTCAAATCGTCAACCGAAGATGTTTCCGGTAGAATAACGTAACTGCACTTGCACGCATCCACCGCACGTGCCTTTGAGTAGTAGCATATCAACTTGGAGGTAATGCCGCTGCTGGTAATGCACTCTTTGCTGGAGGCGGCGGCTGCGGCTAGCAATGTTGCTAGCAGTAGCAACGCGCGTTTCATTGCGCTTACAACTTCTTTCTCGTATTCTTTGTCAATAGGTTTTTAAGTAGCGTGTAGCAAACCACTGCGGTCGTTCGTTGGAGTGTGAATTCGTCGATCGACGAAGATTGACTGATCGATTAGCGCCGGCTGTTGGCGCAAAGTAAGAAAGGATTCCGTGACCATTACCATCGCCAGGGTAGCAAGGCGAAGGCGAAGGAAGTGGTGGCGCAAGATTGGGACCACTTTTTGCTGGCATGTAGAAGGACAAATACAAAAACAAGCGTTGCACTAGATACATGTGGCAATAATTTGATGAGAAAGTGAATCGTATAAATCGTATGTGCGATTTACATAAATTTATTTGATTAATCTCTCCTTACACAACGGGCAGGCGACAAACAAGATCTTAATGAATTGTTTTTCTTTACATTTTCATTTCGTTATAATAATTGCTATTCGACTGATTAAAGAAATCAGTTCTGGCAGGAGAAAAGTAATCCAGTGCGAAGTGACTTCGCTTAAGTACGCCGGTTTTACGCGCTTTAGTTATTTGTTCTCTTGTGTAGAGCGTGACATAACAAGATCATTTTCATCACATGCCCGATCTAGAATGGCGATTTCGATTTTTATTGATCTTGTAGTCATATAATGGTGTCAACTACTATTCACCTCACACTCGAATCGAATAATTACTTTCTAACCTGTTCGGTTTCAATTTCAACGTGAAATATTAAATGAAATTGAATTCGAGCAATGTAGAGGTCGGAATTTACTCTGTATCAGCTTATAACACTTTCGACTACTCTCAATTGTACCAATAAATACGTGCGCACATCTTTTTGCACATCGCTTATTGCTTTCAACAAAATAATAATCATGCAATGAACTTAACCCAGATACGACGTGCGCCTTCATCACGTTCGTTGCATTGAACTTTTCGACGACGAAGAATAATTATGATCTGGTCCGGATTGCGTAACCACTGAAAACGTGGACGGCTATCCACCGACCAGAACTATGCTCGCTTTTAATGCGAATGTACATCTTCGATCCTTTATCGTGCTGGCGGTGATGATGAATTTGATGAATGAGTCAATTAGACGACCCCAAGTTAAGACGTCGGCGCAAACAATACGCATAGATTTATTGGGGCGTAATCGCTCAGTAACTATGCTAAGTCTTCGCGGGCGTAATCTTGAATGTCCATGAGCGACACTCACGCCAAGCCCTCATATTCTCCACGAACTAGTTTAACAACAAATTTGTACGCAGTCCGCGATGCAGGTTGTAAATCACGTTATCGATTTGATTTTTGATCTCGAGTGTACTACAATTTATTATCATTGCAGTGATCAATGCGTCTTTCAGCAGTTAAAACGTCAATGAATAAATCAATCCAATGTGAGAATAAATCGATGAAAAATAAAATTTCTCATTCTAGGCCAAAATAAATATATAATTCTCGCATAATAAGATCACGAACGCAATTTATGAATCAACATAATAAATATTTGCCAATTTATCGCGTACACTTTCTTTTCAGCTAGCATTGCGTAACTTTCGAATTTATTGAATTGTGAGTAATTCTACCGCACACGTAATATACGTGTCCTTTAATTAATTAGCAAGACTATATTGTCTGAACTAAACAGACTTACCGAATATATTTTAACGATTGTTTTCATATTTTTGTGTTCGTAAAACGCTTCTTTGGGACAAGTAAACAATTATTCTTCTTAGAAGTGCCATCCGTATCCGATTCGGACGTTGCACACTGGTTCTAAATGCCATATTTTGGACCAGTGTGCAACGTCCGAATCGGATACGGATGGCACATCTAAGAAGAATAATTGTTTACTTGTCCCAAAGAAGCGTTTTACGAACACAAAAATA
>JARJDV010005649.1:0-11062 GCA_030264675.1 Anaulacaspis nigra | reverse complement strand
TTTAATTAAAGTGTTATTGATGAATCCGTTAGATTAATTGCCACGCATTCCCGCGGCGTGAAGACAAGTGGGGTAACATAAGATTTTCCATTATTCAATCGCGTGCAAATATTTATGCACGAATTAATTCGATTATTTCAATGCTGAATTATTTAATCAATCGCAGTCATTAATAATCACTCGCTTAGTAAATGAACAGTGTCTTCAAGTCCTATTTCATTATAAGTACAGCGTAGAGTGAAAACCCTCTCATCCCTTACTCCGTTTTGGGCTTTTTATGAGGTTGTTTATTTCTATTGTCAAACAGTCATTAACAACATTTTGTTGTATCAGTGCTATTTAATATACCATTCGTCGTCGTTATATTCAAAGTTCACTTTAGGCAACCCACTTTATTAAAATGTGTAATAAAAACAGGACGCGCAACGGGCGTTCGAGTGCTCGACGTAACATTATTGCATCAATAATGTAAATGCAATACACGAGCACGTTAATAGAATTCTGACAAAGATTTCATGAATTATTTATACCTTACGTAAAATTTGCTGGGCAACGCAGCAAGCACGCTTATTGATACAGCTGTTTAAATCAACATTATTACGTGTATTACCACTAAACTCGTACACGAAACATGCACATTAAATTGATCTGAAAATGATGGATCAAGCGTAATGCATATAGTACGTCATCAAATAATAGCCAACCAAGACGATACACAACTTTCGATTTTTCATCATGCCTCACGTTCGCGCTGCGCCGCGAATATATCGGAAATTTGAAGGGAAATTGCAAGAAGTCCTCGAGGGATGTGACACTTAGTTACGTACAACACCACTAAACACACCTTCATCAATTCCCTCGGGCTGCTAAATTATTCATGCATTTTTAATCAACTTATTACACTTGGAAACTTCATCAAAATATTCAAGTCATTTACTATTCATTGAAAGTTTCATAAAAGCTCGAAAAAAGTAATGCTCATCTAAAATTTACAATATTTACTCGCTCGAATTGATCCTCATTTTGAGTGGCAGTTAATTTCGAAACAAACAAATAAAACATCAAAAATTTTATTGGTTCGTTGCGCTAGTAAATAACCTACTTAAATTTAAAACGACTTAAGGGAGGTTCACAACAAATCAAAATACACGAGAAATTAGCGAATTAAATAAATAATTTAGGGAACAAGGGAATCACCAAACAACCAAATCTCAAGCTGCCCAAAGGCTCTGCGCAAAACACGGAACCAGTTTATTTATTTTTATTCTCGATGGGGTTGTTAAAATGTACAAATTGTACGTAATCTCCTATCAATTTGTACGATAAACGGGAAAACAAGAGGATACAAAAACGACCCCCTCAAAAAAATAATAGAACCTGACGTGCGCGTTGTTTTTGGAAACAAACATTGTAAGCTTAATGAAACATGATGAAGCGAACGAACGAGAACACATACAGTGAAGAAGCCAATGACAGCAGCCGACCATCCATACATGATGAATGTACGCCAACGGCGGCGTCAGGCGCTAGACAGAGATCCAATGTCATCGGCGGCGATGAACGACGCGCGATGGGTGAAACAGTGAGCGAGTGTATAATGCATAACCGATGCAAATAACAAAGTTATTTATCCGTCTGGCGCGTCAGCCGTGCGGCGGCGTGTTTGTCTATTAAAAGCAGCCGGCTGGCGTTATTATCCGAGGACCGGGTGGCGGGCGGACGGGCGGTCGGCCCCGTAATAAACAGGCGGCTCTCACCGCACGGGAACTTCATCGAGCGAACGCACGACGAGCAAGCTCACGTGTATGCAAAGTTTGCGCGCAGCGCGCGCACAAACAGTGTCACCTTCGGCAGCTTTCGACAATGCGACACACATAGAGAGACACGCAGGGGGCAGCGCCGGCGGCTGTAGCTGTGGCACTCCATGTTGTTACAACTTATGCTCTGCGCGGAGTGGAAGACAAACACAGACGCGCGCATGCAATTGAGGAAGTTATGCGTCGCTATCATTCAACCTCAAATTGCAGAGGTGATATAATTGAGTTGTGATTTTCGTACGCGCGCACGTGCGCGCGCCGCACTTCAAACTCAAACACAAAGCGCGCTTTATGTGTGCTTGCTGACAAATTTCGACGCGTGATTGTTTCCGCACGATTATTCATTGTTCATTCGCCTTCGCATTAATTAGCGAAAAATTATGCGCGCGTTAATGAATTAATTGCCAATCATTACACACACAATGCGACAAATGAGATAACCGCAAACAAAACAAATAAATCGGCGTTAAATTCGAATTGGATCGCACCGAGTCGAAGCGGCGTGATATTTTAATGAGCGCGTGTGCCGCAACCGCCCCGACGTGCGACACGCGCGTTGGCGGTGCGCGCACAACCTCGAATAAATAATTAATATGTACCAGCCGCAGTACTAACGTTCGTTAACTGATGTGCACGGTATGATGAGCGTATAATTTGTACGCACAACACGGAATGTATTGCGGTGCACCGACGCTAATTCCAATCGACAGCCAATGAATAACTTCATCAAGTGCGCAGCAAGCAGCGGTTGTTGCAAGTTTAACGCGCCATCCGCGTGTATGCAAGCAGCAGCAGCAGCGCAAATACACTTAAACGAGGTGTGCGCGAGAATAGCGAAACAACAAACGAATATGCAAATGAATGCAAACGTGCTCAATCTCGATACAAACAGTACCCGAACCACAGCAAGTGCATCATCATCTCTCAAGCACCACTTGATTACGTCAATGACTTTTTATCCGAGACGCAGTCGAAGTCGGTCTGATCGATATTTCTCATTGCTATTCGTTTACCTCTTATAAGTTGACGATGAAAACTGAATGAAAAGTCACTCGGGCAAATTCGCCTCGCATATTCGATAAATACGCGTGCGTATAATAAAGGATAATAAAACGTCGAACGGCGCAATTACATTCGAAATTAATTATCCTGAAAAACGAGCCTAGCGTTAAAATAACGCCGACGTTTTATAGTTTGTACTAAAATTGAAATTAAAACACAATGCGCGTCCTTTATGTTTAATCATAAAATGGATAATTCGATGGAAATTTGGTTATAACGACGAAACCCAAAACGAAAAGAACGTCGAAATATGCGAGAGAGTTTAATCACTTATGAAAAACTTTATCCGTATTCAAATAACACACCTAAAATACTCATAATCTCAGCGTGTAAACACATGATAAGGAAAATTTTATTTCAATCAAAATAATTTTTATCTTTTCACGCGGTTGTAATGTTTATAAATATTTACTTTTCGTAAATCAATTTTTTTAACGCAAATAAAAAGCAGTAGCAACGCGTAAAAACAACTTTAATAAAAGAGTAATATTCCTCTATTGGTATTTTTTCCAGCGCATAATCATCGCTTTATTCAGAATTAATATCTTGCCGAGAAAAGAAAATCAATCGTGTTGAAAAATGACTATAACACCGAAAGATACTTGCTTTTTTGATGTCTCGTAATAAAATAGAAATTAAAGACAACAATAAACCACCCCCTGGGCAATTGCGCTGGTGGAGCGACTTATAAGAGAATTAAAATATATTATTATTCGGCAGTCATTACAATAAATTAAAGGCATTTTTACGAGGGTGAAACGTGCGTATCATCGCCAGCAGTTGGGCTTTGCGCGCGCGCGCACGCTCTGAATAATGTACCGATGCTATTAACCCAGAATAAAGAATCACGCAGCAGTGCCATCCGAATTAGACGTCTGCGGCGGCGGCGGCGGCAAAGCGCGCACAAAAATGTTGAATTATTACCTTCGTTACCTTTGAGCGCCGCAAAAAAACATGCTCACGCAAAAGAGCATAACCGCAAACGACGAAATGGCGCAGTGCACGCACGTTCCAGAAACAGGTGGAGAACTCGGCGCGCACAGTGAAAAACGGAACTCACCTGAAACATAAAGCAGAAGGGAATTTATTAGCAAATGAGTTCAGACATGAAAAATTCAAAAAGCAAGGAAATGTAACGTTAATTATTAATTTTTGCTGTTATCTACCGCCTCAAATATTGCATCATTAAAGCATCTCTTAAAAACGAGTTGAAATATTAATTTCAACACACTATTCGTAATAGCGAACATAATTTTACAACCCTTACAGGTGGGGTTTTCCTCCTAAATCGAGACGAAAAGAAAAAGAATACAAAGAAAAACCAAGCGTCATAATGAAAATATAACATAAATAATTAATTTTTTGTTATCCACCGCCGTTTTATCCTTCACGCCATTAAAATGCGTGGAGAAAGGGGTTGGTTGACAAACAGTACATTATTACATTTTCATGAATAATGTGCTATAATATTAAAGAGGAGAAATGTAACACACACCCGGAAGAGGAAAGGAGGAGGTAAAAATACTTTTCAATAAATCACCATCGCTATGTAATTTTATATATACGCGCACGCGTTGGCGAATTTCCGTCAACTCATATTTCTTGCGCGTCGCCGAAGCAGAATTTATTACTTGTGCATCCTGTTGTGATGCGCTTCATCTTCGTCTGCTGCGTCACGAATTCGCGCGCTGCGTTCGTTTTTCATTCCTTTGCGTCACATAACTCAAATGCAACAACAACATTGCGTCTGAGATGACGGCGGCGACACGGTGCGAAAATGTGAAATGAAATAATCATAGCATACGGCTACAAACGAGAGCAACACTTGTGCGCCCTTGCAATCACACAAGCGGCGGCAGTGGCAGCGGCAAGGAATGGCTCACTCATTCGTTTCGTTTCGGTACGCGGTTTGTTTTGCTGCGTACGCCCGAATGCGATTCCCCTTTGTCGGGAGCGGGCGCGCTCGCCGTAATAGAGCTCGGAGGCGGTTGGCATTCGGCAGTCGCATCAGGCGGTCGTCGAGATGTGCGCTGAATTGCCGAGCGCCCGGGAATATGTCTCTTTATTGAAACTATAATCGACTATCGCGTGTATTCTATCAGGAAACCTCTCGACCGAGTTCTACCACCCTTACTGCTGTTGTGCTCCCAGCGCACACATTTTGCCGCTCCCGGAACGCAATAGCGTGGACTTGGGATGCATTCCCTCTCAAGTGCCATTGATTTCTATTATTTTCAGATTTTTGCAGGACTCTGATTTTTATCACAGGTCCAATTCAGATTCCATCTCTAAATCCACCCTCTATCAAGATACACCTACTACAAACACGTAAATACCACTCCGCATTTATTAATTGCCAACTGAAAATCTGTTATAATAGGTACATTAATCACTCAGTACTCCATTGAAGGCCACTTGAATTGGTCAAATAATTCGCAAACTTGGAAAGAAACGCATGCTAACAAAAGCCGGAAAGGACAAATAATAAATATCCCACGGGCGCACGCCGAAGAAAAATGCCGTTCCGATCTTTTATGGGGGGCGTTCAATTTTTCGCAATAAAAGCCCTTTGCACAATGACGCTCTGACAAATAGACGAATTATTCGATGGCTCTTTGTCCCGGAGGCGGACAACAACAACTTGCACGCTCAACTCGATGGCGCACGACGAAGAAAATTGGCTTTAGTGGCCGTGCATCTTCGCTCCGAAACCGGAACATGCATTTACCCGACGTATCCACTTTGTTCGAGCGTACACCCGGAAAAGCTTTTCACGTGCTACCTTAAAACATTATAAATGGTAATCTAAACGTTTTTCAACAACACAATAGTCGACAAACCCCACCGAATTAAACGCTGGACTTAGTTTACACGGCCAATTTGCCGCTATGTGCGAAACAAGCACGGCGTGAAGACGCTGTAATATTAACGCGTGTAGCCGCCGCCAAGCGGGGCGGCATTGTCGTCAAATAATCAAGGGCATTGTAGCCGGAAGCAAGCAAGCAAGGAGCGACGCGTCGCCGCCTCACCCTGAACAATGCACCGTCTCTGCCGTCTGCGCGCCGCCGTCATTGTGATACGGCTAATGCTAGATGTGCATAAAGCAGCATTGGCGGCGGTGGCGACGGCGGCTGCTGCTGCTGCTGCGAAGGCGATCTGATACACCAAGAACACAGCAGAGCCGGTACGCGTGAGGCAGCCAGTGCCGGTGCCAGTGGCGTCTCGTGTCGCCGACTTCGGTTACATAGTTAGGGTGTAGAATTATCGATTGCGTTCAAGGGACGGATGCTGCCCGTCGTGCTACCACCGCCGCCACACATACACCCCGCACTCTGCACGTTCATGCATAGACAGCCACCCCAAAACGAGAATACACGCCGAGAGAGCGAATATTCATGCATCTTCTTTTCTTCTTGAGCGGCACAACACACCATCGCGTCGCGCAGCAGTGTTTTGCTTAGCCAGACATCAGCCGCCACCACAGACGTCGTTGACGCCACCACCACCGCCACCACCATCAGTCGTCGTAGCGTCCATTACACCGCCAGCGGCTGGGCAAAATAAAAGTCACGTGCACACAAAAGCTCAGTGACGACTTCTATTTTATCCTATTCCATCCGCTCGCTCTATCCCGTTATATCCCACTGGATCCCATCCGCAAACATCCAGGTGTCTGTCACGAGGCCGTTTCAAAACTCACCTTTATTCCACCTCCTTTTTCCAGCAAATGTTTGTTTGCATTCTTTCCACCATCGTCGTTTTATGTTCGGACATTTGTAACGTTCGCAAATACAGAACAAATACGATTTTATCGTTTGCCAATCGTAAAAACAAAAAGCAACGAAAATTGATTTCAGCACAAGGCTAATCCCATTAAAGTCTTAAACCCCACTCGGGCGGTCCTTAATAATTAGAAAGCCACAGGAAGTGCGCACTTCCCTCCGGCGCGGCAGCATTAAAAAGATGCTGATTTCGTCGCACAACAGCCGCCCCTGCCGTCGCCTGAAGCACGGCGAAGCGCGCACGAAGGACGAGAGGGAAAAAAAGCGCGGACTTGTGAGCGAAAAGACGTCGAACGGGGTCATAAATCCTTTAAGATGGCACGTAATTAACTGTGTTAGTCAACAGCTACTTGTAGCACGGAAAAGTGCGCTTGCCGCCGCCACTCCTTCGTGTAGAAATAAGCGTCGCTCGGCTGCCTACTCGCCTGCCTGCCTTGTCGGGGTGTGGTGGACCGGAGAGTGTTTGTACGACTCTTATTAAATTAATTACCGTAATAGCGTAAAATATTCCTAGGTGACTTGCGCAACTTTGCGCTCGTAAAAGAACCGAGCACAAAAAAGGAGCGCGTGCATGGGAATGTTTGTGCACGTCACATTTCAATGGCGCGCGCAGTCAGTGAGCGAGGAACAAGGAATCAAACAAACAGACATTTTCATTGCGTCGCGCTGTCGACAGTTGTGGTGAATTGAGTTGCAAGAAGAAGGAAGAAGACACGCGGCTGGCGCACGGCGGCGCGCAAGGATGAAATCCGAGATGGAAGTGCAGCGGCGGCAAACACGCCAAGAAATGAAATGGCAGAGCGCTCCGGCGCGCCGGAAAGCGAAGCCTTTTTATCTACCTGTCTGGAATGAAATATGGAAAAGCAAAAGAACTCAATTTCCCGGCTAGTGTTTCACGTTCGCCGGATTTATCTTCCAGCCTGTAAATATTCTTCTATGGAGGAAATATTATGATTCGCGCACATTTAATGCGACTTAGGAAGACTTTCAAACTTTCTCAATAATCGCTCGCGATTTGAATGCGTAATTCCATTTTTAAAACGTAATATTAACTTTGGAAAAATATTATTCCCATTCATTAATGAATTTTCCCGCGAGCAAATAATAATAATTTTCTAGGAAATATTATTTCACAGGCAATTTTCTCATAAAAATTTATCACGGCGTGGAAAAATTAATTTACATCTTATAACGCGAGAATCGCGTCGGATCGACGTTGCATTCGCTCCAAAGCGCCACAACGAAGGCCACGACACATTGATGAGACAAGCAGGAAGATGTAAGTGCGCGAGTGCGGATGCTGCCGCCACGAAATGCACATGACGGTTGTAGATGTGGGGGCGGGCAACGGGAATGTTATCGGAAGCGCGCTCGAACGGATAATCTCTTACGTATCGTCGAATGCCCGATGCGAGTCGACAGACAAGCCATCATTGTCTATTTGCCAATTGCCACACAAACGAAGCGCATCGAGTCGGACAGATGAAAATGTCTGGGACGCTAATAAAAACATTACGCGCGCAACATTTCAATTCTTTAAGCGTGCTACGCGCGCGCTTCGTTCGTTGAGCAATCAGTCGTAAAGCAAAACGTAATTAAAGTTGAATCAACCCTTTTCTCCGCTCGGCGCACTCGTGCGCCAATTTCACCGTTTTCCAATGCAAGCCCCCCTTTTCGCTCGCTCTGCATGCCGCCACTACAAAATGCTTTATTTACTACCCGCCCTCGACTCATTCATTCATTCATTCATTCGTTCGTTCGTTCGCTCGGCGAGCATGTGTGGAGCGCGCACTTTACGGCTCCGCGTGCCCGCGCGTTCCGGGCGGGCGAAAATTATAAAGCCTCGGGGAATTTGCGCATGCAATTTCGTCCGGTTTTATCGTTTGCGCGCGCGAGCATACAAAGACGTTTAGGCTTTTCCCTTCCGACAGCCATTTCCAGCACGCGCCAGAGACAATAGCTTAAGGCAGCCGCGCCGTACCGCCTCCATCCAGCGGCGTGCCAAGAAGGGAGCACGCGTTTTTATTTGCGCAATTACGAAGAACGCCCGCCAAAGTAGCGCCTTTTCATTCAGCCGCCACACCGCCAACGTTGTCGTCGTCGTCGTCGTCGCAGCGAGCGTAAACCACCACCGGAAATCTCATATATTTTCAATTATGTGCAATTAGCCACTATAATCCTTGCAATGTTCTTGTTTTCACTCTTTAAGACGTCTAGCCTTCAATTTTCCCTTCCATTGCTCCTGCGCATCTGGTCTGTTGAAGGACGCAAATGAACGGTGTTTGTTGATGATTCGAACGCTTTGTTTAAGATTAAATAATTTGAGCACGTTTCTTATATTGTGAACCGAAATAAAAGTTTCACTTCACTGATTTAAAATTATAATTTGGGATGTACCCGGATTATTATGGTAACAACATTTAATTCTTTAAAAAATGTTGTTTTTTAAGAACAAGAACAATGTGTTTATTATTTTAAACTCTAAAACTCTACATACGTCTCTAATCTTCCATTATCCAAAGAAAAATGCAAGGCAAAACGTATCGCCATGATTGAAAGTGCTTTCGCAAAAAAGCAATAAAATATAAATCTAAGAAACAAGAGCTGCACCTGTCGAGTGACTAAACATGTAAGTTGGTGCACATGCAGTACCACTACACCAGTGCAAATATATTTAATTTGCCGGATATTCCATGCTGTATCTCAAACGTTTCCAAATAACAAAAACAAATTAATAAAATTTAGTGTTGCACTGATAAACAGATACATTGACCGAGTTACATTGCATGCCAGTAGGTCACTGCGCAACATGTTCAAAACTTGTATCATTTCGTTATGGTCGATTAAACAGCGGCCAAAGGTGTTGCAGGGCAGCACCTTCCAGGCCTCCAATCATGCAAATGATTACCAGCGCCACACAACCTGGTCCCAATGTACATACATTCTCTCGTTCATGTAATAATGTGTCAAAAATCTATAGATTTAAATGGCCTATCCACAAACAAGTATGACGTGTAAATGCAGATGGTAACAAGGACTGCTTTGTTGGATGTATGCAGTTGATAATACATACATAGGTACATTGCATGCATGCGACCAAAAACCATTGCTTATTCGTATATATGTTAGAGCACGATTGAGGATTTGTGACCACCCACGAATCAAAGGACTAGCACATACATTTCTCTGGTTCATGCAAGGAATGTGAGTAGAAACTGACCCTCATGTAATATTTGTTCATCCGTATGAATTTCTATTGAAAGCAATGGAGTATATGTAAATGTTTAAGTTTGAAGGCAGCACCTCACGATGCCTCTCCTACTCAAGTTGTTTCTTTTATAACAAAACGGACACTCATATCTCAAATTGAACAATTACTAAAATTACAAAAACTATTAAATTTTATTACGTATTAATAGATATTAAGTAGTATTCAATTATATAATTCGAATTTTAAAAATCGGTAGAATAGTTTTGGAAATGTAACGTTTTGATAAAAAGTAGATTTCAGCCCACTATGCAGCGTAAGCAAGTGACAACTTCAAACCGCAGACTATGTATTTGAACTGAAGGCGCCCACATTTGCGACGTTCATGCACCTGGCGCGCTCGCTAGCGATGGCCGTCTTTAAGTTTCCTATGGAGCACTTATCTTGGGACACCCTATATATATAGATATATATTATTTAAAGTTAAGGGTAGCATATTCGATTGGAATGCATCATCTACACACATGCACTATTAGTTAAACTAATTAACTAATAGTGTCCAATAATATTGATAATAGTTTAAAAACAAAAACGATACTGATAATGCATTAATACACACTTTTAGTTTATCAACATTGAGAAATAAAATATTTAAATATGTTTGATTAAAAAATGTTTAAATAAATTCAGGCGTTTACATTGATAGAATAATAAAACAATTTACTTCAATTGTAAGTTATTTTTGAATAATAAATTGTACATATTAAATTTTTCAAAGTTTTTCACAATTTAATTTTTGGAGAGCTCAAAAACAAATTTAATTAATTTTCTGGACCACTTTCTACACCGATTTTTTTCGTACAATTTTAGTAGCAAACATTTTTATCGTTGGTTTTCATGAATTTATAAACAAAACTCCAGAAACAAAATAATATTAATATGAAAACCATCATGCGCATAAAATAAATACGTAGTATTTCATTGTAAGACAGATGCAGCACCAATGAAAATGTAAACCGGTGAAATGCATTCGAGTAAAATTCATTAGCACACAGTATTGTTTTCTGCATGACTCAGTCGCGATTATCGATTAATCAATCAACACGGAATGCACTCGTGTTATATCGAATACCAACGAAGAAATAATTGAGAGCGATTTAAAACGAGACTTGTACTATCCATAACTTACAATT
>JARJDV010005642.1:0-13131 GCA_030264675.1 Anaulacaspis nigra | reverse complement strand
CAGTCGTGTTCGAAACGTGCGCTGGTAAACGTTGCTTTTTGGCTGTGATTTTGACTGCATTAATTAACTAATTAACCTCGAAAGTGCAATGGAATACTATCGCTTAATGGATTATTAATTCGTGATAAATTGATGCGCTCGAATTTGTGGAGTGATGACGCTCTTCCCAATACCATGCCATCCAGCGGGGATGCCGGTGTACCATCCGAACCATCATCATCACCACCATCATCATTTGTAAGTCGATTGCAACCAGTGAAATATCTCGTTCATAATTTAATTTTTGGCTGCTGTGTACGCCATGTTATCGAACATTTTCGATCAAATGCCGCTGTGCGCATGTGTTAATTAGCGTTAATTGGCATTCGTCGGCGCACTATCCGCATCTAATAAATTTTAATTAAGTCAACAAACAAACCGAGCGTGCGCATATTTTCCACGGGCAGTTGCGTTTTTCTCAAACGAGGAAGCACTCAAATATTCGGCTTAAAAATATAAATTTTAATTAAGTTGTACATTAGCATACGCACGCGGCCATCTTCAGCAACAGCAACAACAGCACCGTTAAGCACATTGCGTCGTTGCATGTTTGTCTCCTCTTCGTTTCGTTGTTTTTGACGATGAACTGAAAAGAAAAAAGAAGAAGAACAAAAAAGTAAAACCATAATTTGCTCTCTCGTAAAATATGCATATTCGCCGCGAATATGCGCGAATGATAAATGTCACTTCAATTAGCGGAGCGTTTTATCGGTTTATTGCCTCTTTCAGACTTAATTCCCCGCTTTTTCACATTCGCGCGCACTAAATACGTGCATGTTGTTGATGGTTCGATTAACACACAGCATTCCTTCGACGACGACGATTGCTGCTGGCTCTAATCGCACATGCGACTTTTGTCCTCCGCGCTCCGTTTTGAATTCATTAGTCGCAGACGTAATTGATGACAGAACGAGAGACGCTCGTTCATTTGTATTAATTAATTATTGTTTTATACATTGATTGACACTCGTTTATCTAAATTGATGCGCTGCTATCATATGCGTTCGCCGCATGCGAAATGCGCGAAAACGAGAGAGGACGACAATTGTTGTGGTGTGTCTGTCGATCGCGCGGAGAAAGAATACGAGGAGACGAACAAGTCGGGAATGCGTATGAATTATTTATTAACTCTGTATAAGCGACAGACTGGTTTCCAGTGAAGGAGCCTGGCATTGCATTGCGTTGCGTTGCATTGCACTCTCCGGCTGTCCATCCGTCCGCATTGCGATGACACTTGATTAATTGGCGTGCATGCAAGTGATCTAATTGAACGTTTACGTATTGCATATTATTGTCGGGCAGCGCGCATACAAACTGTGCTTTGGGAAAAAATCAATTTGCGATGCGGAGTCTCAAAGGCCACATGACTGAATGATGCATCAGCATCATTCATTAATTGAGTGGCGCGTTCGTTTAATATTTGTTAAACGTCTGGTGGCAGTTTTCTCGTTTTTTATTTTCGTGTTCATTCGACTCCATTGAAAATTTGCAGTTATTTAGCTGTTTTCCTCACGTGAGTCTAAATAAATAGAGTCCCCACTTTACGCGCACGCTCGCGAGCTCATCGCAATATATTACTTCCAATTTCGTCCCCGTTGGGCGGCGTGCACCGGGTGTACCTTCAATCGGCGCGCGCGCGTAACGTACGCGAACGGGCGATTACTGTATGCGCGCCGCATATGTGTGTATATTTAAAGGCCGGTGACATGTGAAATATGCGCGCCTGCATTTCGTGCTGCATGTGCGAATTTTACTTCTTTATGGGCTGCATATGCGCGCACGAGAAGAGACGACTTTGTGGCTCTCTCGCGAGCAGCGCGCTTTTTGCTCGTCTCCTCCGGTCATACCAAATGATTCCTCCTCGTTTCTCTCGCGCCCATACATGCTCCGCAGCGTACACCGCGCAATTTCTGCGAGCGCGCGCGCGCGACCGGCCAGTTTGTTTATGTTGTGTTGGATTTGTATTGTGTTGCACGGCCACTCGGCGCGAAGCCGTTGGATTGCACGCCCAGCTACTATGCACGTTTTTCGTTTAAAATTCACTTTGGAGGAGAGATATACACACACCACACACTCACTACTTGTGGTCGCTACGGCTCGCCTGCATTGCGGAATGCATTTAATACATGCAACACATACACACACACACACCTCTTTGTCGAATGCGTTTTCGGCGATGCGAAGACGACGACGACGACAACGTCGACCGCGTAATTATTGTTCTTGTCCGCCACTATGCAAATTGACTATAAATGGTCGCGACCGACGCGTCCAATTTAGGCAGCCATAAAATGTCATAGCATCGCATGTATGTGCTTCTTCTAAATGCATTCATTCGCCTCGTGAAGGTACGTACGCAGCACCTTATTCGTCGCGAGTAGTCACTTGTTTTATTTGCGTGTTTTTGTGTTAAAACGTTTTACACGTTATGCTCGATAATTGATTCCTCATTCATATTTCCTCGACGCATGCATAAATGCATATTTTATTTATTTGCATCGCGATACCTGCTCGTAAACAACATGCCGCGTGCGCGCACACTCGCGAGGAGTTGGTAATCCTCAGTGGGCTTAAGGAAAAAGAACGCGCACGGCCGAGAGAACAAGTTCAAAGTCGCAGAATAAAATGCCGATAACACGATGATGATGATGATGATGATGATGCTGCTGATGTTGATGATGATGATGATGATGATGCGCGCTCGCGATGTGCAGTATACGCGACAAAGACGCAGAGATGACGGAGAGCTATAGGAAAGAAATTGCCTGCGCATTGATCGAGACACATGTAAAATATGCTCGTCGCCGCGCTATGCGCTGACCGATGCTTGATGGCTTTTTGCAGCATGGCGAGAAGAGCAAGAGCAAGCTGGATGCTGTGTGTTCGTTCGCGTTTTATATCAGCCGCGCGCGGCAGACAATCTCAAGACGCAGTCGAAACAATATGATGGAGTGTGTTGTATGAAGAGTAAAAACTCAAACAATGCGTGCTCGGACATACCAATGATGCGTTCGTTTTTCAGCACGAAGCGAAATATGAATGATATTCGAACGCGGCGAACGGCTTGTTATTTCGGCACGCAAAAATTCATGGTATGCTCCTTTGCGTCATCGTCCTCATCTCCCGGGTGCACCGGGTGTGTGTGTGCTGCGTGAGCTGGTGTGCTTGCTTGTCCGCAACTCACTTTGCGCGCTCGCGCATACACCGCGTCATTGACAAAAACTAATCCCATTAAAGGTCGTAATCCAGTTAGGCTATAAACGCTCGCGTATGTGGTGGTAAGTAAGATACTTAAGGCTCAAATAAGGATGCGATCTGCGAGCGTGCTGCAGCGCGAGGGAGAAGGCGCGGAACGGAAAGAAGTGATTTTCGAAATTGTATTTGTACTCCGCGGATCGCCGGTCGGCTACAAAGCCGCCGCGCATGCATTGGACTCTGCGCGCTGATGCATTTATTCATTCTGTCCACGGCCAAGGAGGACGCAGTGATGTGCGCACCATCTCGCTTTGGTGTGTGCGCGCCAGCACGCGAGCGAACGTTTAGCTCTCTGCCCAATTTTGTCGAGTGAACCCAGCGTCCAGTTGCGTTTCGTTTTCTAAAGAGACATAAAATCTTCTGCGTACGCTTTTTTCTCCTCCAACGTGGAGTTGCGCATCGTTTTTCTCGGCTCATCGAGCGCGCTCCTCGTTTGTGCTGCGCCTTCTTCTTCGTCTCGTATACTCCTTGTGCCTCACCAGCTTCAGCGAGACTGAGTGACCAGCCGAGTGAAATAAGTCTATTGCGCCACTGTGGCTAACGCATGTAAGTGGACCGGTTTCAAGGCTGTCGTCCCTTTGCCTTTTGCCTACCTTCACTTCATTCTGGACTCGTCGAATAAGAAGAAACCCAAGGTAAAAAGGCGAAGAACACAAAGGTTTTCTTATGCACACATAACAACAACAACAACAACATGAGCGGCAGCAGCAGCAACAGCATCAGCCGCGCATCTCTTCTTCGTCTTCGCGAACGCGCTCGTACTTGATTATTCTGGTGGTGTAGGCCCTTTGACCATTTTGTACCATCATCATCATCAGTAGTAGCATCAGCAGCAATGCAATTCTTGTAGACCAGTAGCAAAGCGATTTTTTTTCATCGCGTCTTTTATAGCATTGCAATTTTCTCGATGTTTGTTTGCTCTCGTAGTGGGAAGAACATGCAAAATAAACATCCTGTGTAGTCGGTTATACATTAAACGTCTTAATTAGGCATAAATCAAATTGACAATGCCGTGCGGCGGGCGCATACGGGGCTTCGTTCGCGAAGAACGCTCAAGATTGTCAAGTCAGATTGCGTTTGTGTGGTGCGCGCTTTTCTAGTCGTCGCTATTGACGTTCCACGGCGATTGAATGAACGACAGTTTGCTTCGCCCCGAAAGAGATGACTTGTTTTCAGGCGGCTCACGTCGCGCGTCGCGACCGAACGCTCTCAGCACGTACAGATGCGCGACTGCATAATAAATCCGCAAAACGGCCAACAAAACGGGGCATACCATCATCGGAGACGCAGGCGAAACAAGAGTGTAGGTACGCACGCCACGTTCGACGAGCACATCAAATCTGATCGAATCGGGCAATACGTAAATGTCTCAATGTAGTATTTCACGAGCGAGCGATCGAGCGCGCGTTGTTATTAATCGAGTGAAAGCACGGAAAAATCACAAGGTATTCCCATGCGCAAGGCCCGACATCGCATACCTCCAGCTAACGTTTTTTCCGCTTCGATCTATGTGATCTATATGCGCGCATGACATGGGTTTTCGAATAAATTGCATAGTTCGTTGATGGCTAATTTGTGGATGTTGAGAGAGCGCACCAGCAAGCGAATCACGAATTCGTAAGTAATGCTTGAAGGTAGACGAACGACGACGACGATGACGACGTTAACGTTAACAAAGGTGCACCACGTTGGGTTTGCACGCACGCACAAAACAAGCGTGCGCTTGCTTACTTGAGGTACGTACCTACGTACGTACGTACACTTCGGCTGTAGCAATTTTCCATGGCTTTATGATTGAGTAATTATTAAATACATCTCAATCACGACCGGACTGGACTTGACTTGACTGGGCTGGCGGTACCCAGAGCCATGCGCGCACACAGCCGAGTCTGCGTGGCTGGCCGCGTGCAGCAGGTAGGCAGGCGAGCACGGCCGAGAGATGCATCATGTACCTTGTCTTACCAATCAACTCTTCAGTCTATTACTCTATTATGGCCGGCCGTGAAGGTGAACGGCGAAGAACGGTTGCCAAAAATTGCTGAAAATTGCGTCTTTTATCACCGCGCGCACCGAAGTCGCTGTCGTCGAAACTTTATACGTACAGGCATTTAAAAATGCTAATTGCAAGGAGTGTGCCACGTTTTCGGCGGACCGAACCGGACCGGTGACTTTATATGGACGGATCGATTGGTTCAAGGAAACCGTTTAGCGCTTTAATTACCCCGTGCACTTTTCCGCTCGGGCCGCCGAAATGCAAGCGGGCTAATTGCTTTCACCAATTCGCCAGCATATGGTACCTACCAGCAAATAACAAAAGGGGCAAAACGAGCAGGATAATTTGTAATTGCACGTGCAATTCCATCGTCGTTGTCTTATTGGACTGTGCGCGCTCTTCCAAGAGATCGAAAATCCCACAAGAGTTGTACGTGGAAGTGTAGCGGTTGGTCGGACGATCGGTCGGTCGGTCTCATTGCCGCATGCAACAACATAATCTTTTGATGAAGAAGAAATGAAGCAATTACGCCTGTCTGAAGGCATAATATTATAATGTTACACATTGCGCTCCTCCTTCGCATTGTCTTGCATCGTGCGCGCGCGCTCGCTCGCTTGCATCATTTTTATTGCGGTTCCGTTCATTATTGACCTCACGCGCTCTCTATCGCATTGGTGGTGTGCGGCGCTCATCATGGTCGGAGATGATGCTTATAACTCATTTAAGCACGCCGAGATGCTTTATCATAAAAACACCACCACACGCAAGTGCGCCGTATTGATTATCGACGATTTCGTTCGTGTTTTATTCCACTGCTGCCTCTCTCATCGAACATCGTCGTCGAGTCGTCGTCTGCATTTCGTGATTCGTATGCATCGCTAATTGCACAATTTGTGATGTGTCCGCGGACATATTAAGCGCGCGCCATGCGAATGCGCAAAAGCACTTAGTGCGCTGAAATAAGTTATACGCGCATTGTGTCTCTAATGCGGCTGCAAACGCACAGAAAAAGATTTGCATTTATCAGCATACGTCGTGCGGCGCGCAAAGAAAAGGTATGTACGGTCGCGCGCGCGCAGTGTTTTGCATACGCTCCTCGTCGCACGCATTGCAATCAAGTATAATACATATGCACCTTGGGAGTTTTTATTGGATGCATATGCGGCGAAGAAGGCACAGGTTCACCATTGATGGTGCACTGCGTCCGTCTCTGTTTTGTTTGCTCGTGGTTGTGTTCCTCTTGGTACGTACGTTGCGAGAGGAGAGGTTGGTTGGTTGGTTCGGGCTCGTTGGTCGTAACGTGTGATGCTGTGAGCGACCTCGATTCCTCCGCGCGCCACAACACAGCGCGAAGGGAGCGCAAGATTATTTGTATAGCAGGTGGTTTCAGGTGGCTGCCTGCAATTGAAGATCGGATGGCTCGTTCTCCTGCCCGGTGTTCACTCTGGGGTCTCCTGTGTTGGTGTGTTGGCTGCTGCTGCTGGTGCTGCTGTAGCACGTCGTATACGGTGTGGAATGTGTAATCTTATATTAAAATTGGATCTCATATGGTTGACAGAAGAAGTTAATTTGCTTGGCGCACACAATCCGCGTACGCTTGAACGCACTTTTCGCGCTCCACTTATTTTCCCAAGTGCATTATGAATTATGAATATGGCAATTGGCCGCATACGAAGGGAGTATGCATGTTTCCAGAAAAATTGTAATTGTTCACGAGCTTGTCCTTCATGTCAATATTGGTTTTCTTTTCGCAGCGCGCAAACAGGCAATTGTCATAAGCATTGCGCAAATAATTACGGCAATGGTCGGCGCAAAAAGACGACGACGAGGAGGAAGCAAACGCAAAGCAATTGAAGGTGTTCTGGCGCGCTTGTACCAAGGCGCACTTTAGCTGATGAGATGGTTCGGATGCGTCGTGCTCGCGGGGCCCTCACAGCTCAATCATCTTCATCTGGTGCGCATCGTCTTGTTCTTCTTCTTGTTGCTGTTGTTGTTGTTCCTCTTCTTCTTCTTCTTTCGTTCTCCTCTCTTGCTGGTGATGTTGTAGTTGGTCGCGCATCGCGTTCACGCTCGTCTTCGCCGTGGCTCTCAGCAGTTTTGCGCGCACTCCATCGCTGCAACTCATTTAAGCCGTGCGGCGCGCAGCGGCTGCGTGTAGTTTGGCGTTGGAGTTGCTTCGTGGCTCCTCTCTCGCGGTGGTGGTGCTTGATTGTGTTTTATTACGTTGTCCGGTGCGCCGCGGCCCGCGGAGAGTAAGACATTCTCGGCCGAGATTGGTCTCTATCCGCTTGGGTGGTCGCCTTCCCCGCCTGCTCTTGCGTTCTTGCGGTGTGCACCACAGTCGCGAGCGCGTACCTTCAGCAGGGCAATGCTAGTCGTCGGACGGCTGCTGCGCTTCGTCTTCATCGAGAGCGCGCGCTCCGCGCCGAAACGCGAAACCCACGATTAGTTGCGTTATCACCCCGATGGCATCGCGAGCGCGTGCGCGCGCGAGATGAGTGCCAGTGCTGTTGCTCGAGGCATGTGGTGTTTACCCTTCTCGCAGATGATGGCAACCCCGACTAATCAACGACGACAACAACAACACCACCACTACAGAAGCTCCTGCTAACATGGATTTCGCGCAAATGCAAAGCACCTAGTGTGTAAGTACCCACACAATGTTCGCAATTTATTGAGCACGGTTTGATGGTGTACCCCGACAAACCGTATGATACGCTCTCGATGGTGGTGTATTCGTTCGTCAATAAATGTACGCGCGCACGCGCAATAAATAACCGGTGCTAGCGCTCACGCAGCTTTCCAATAAACAATATAATTTAATACCGTATCGGAGCAAAACGTGCGTGCAATTGGTGATACAGCGTTTATTATCCTCTCATTCCCAGCGCGCCTGCTCGCGAAGTGTGCACCTACCTCCTTTATACACTCGGCGAGTATGCAAACAAGCGCAGCAAGATTCGTGTTAAATGCAAGGCACGACGGCATCCACCGACCGACGAACGACGCGAACACAACAACCAACCAACCACACGGTGACGAAACCAAGAAGCGAAAGAAAGCCGAGCCATTGTAATCTGCTTCCTAGAAAACCAAATAACATTTATACACTACTCGTGCGCGATTTACATTTCATTGGTTTTTATGCGCTCGCTTGCGAGATTATTGCCACACTTTATTTCTTATTTAATTGCCGCTCGGATTGAATCATGTTAAAAATCAGCCTCTTTCACTTAGCGCAGCATCAAACAATTGACTTGCAATGCGCGTGCGTGCGCGCGTGCAAACGAACCCCCTTTATACATTCGTATGTGTCTCGAGTAAATGATGATGAAGTTACAAAATCCGGTTTCTCATACGCGGTGGATGAGCACTCGCGCGCGCGCGCGTTCCTGGGCTCCGAATGTGTACTTGGCTTAAGTTAAGTCTGTCTTCTCAATGTTCTTTCCACTCACGGTGCGCGTTCGCATCGCGAGGAGTGCTTGCGCGCGAGCGCGCGCGCGTAGGGCATAATAAAGTCGTTTATCATTTTAACTTGGAACGCCCAACTGATATCCGATCTTCGGCTCGTATTATTTTTGTTAACGCACCGGCCACGCATATAAAGAGTTTATTGCTACTCGCTTCGCGGCTCGTTCTCATCATCATCATCATCGTCGTCTTGGTCGTCATCATCCAAGGTCTATGCGCGCAGTGTGTTTATTTTAATTGAAATAGGTACGCATTGTACAGTCAAGTATAATCGGTCAGCTTTACATCATTTTTGCACAAAATAATAACTAGTAGCAATCTAAGCAACAACAAGCAACTAAGCGCACAGCGTACCTTCTGGCAATTTATTGCACTTATCGATCGTTAGTTGGCTTTTGTTTGCTAAGTGCGCGGCGTGTTGTCCACCAATAATAGATTAATCAAAGCAACAATGCTTCATCAATAAGCGAACGCGCGCAATAAATATTATTTCGATTATTTTATATACGTACATGTGCAATCTGCAAATATTTATTTCTATTCGCGCGTATGCTGCTTGTTTCATTTGCGATCTTGTACGCTCGCTCGCTGCTGCATGTCTGCGTTTTGAAGCTCAATTCCTTGTGCCATCATGAGTGTGACGACGCAATCGCGCCGAGTTAATCGACTTTGAAATTATATTTCCGTGTGTATACAACGCACCTATATACGCACATCAAACATTTGAGGCTATGATGACGACGACGACGGTGCGTGGCGGTGTTTTCTGCAGCAGCAGCAGCAGCAGCGGCATAAGTGTACAATAAAATGTGAGAAAATCTTTAATTTTCACATCGAAATAAAACTTCTGTTTGGCCATCATATTCGTTCGCTGGCTGCGCGGTAATAAAGCGCGATGTTTATGTCTATTGCACCCTTTTGGGAGGATTCTTTTTTATAGAGTAATACGTTAATTGCTGGTGTTGCTGATGGATGCGCGGCGATTGTAATGTAACGCACACGTGCATTTACGATTTAGGAGTTGGCAGAAGCGAAAGCATGGTCATTATATCGTTCACTTTGCGACGACGACGTACATCTCGAGTCTCTCGTCGGTGCGCGCAGAGAGGTAACGAATAAAAGTGCATAAAGCTATAAAAACGTTGCGCGTTGTGCATTCTTCTGGTAGTCGCTGTCTGCGGCGATGGCAATGACGAGGAATTATGACATTAGTAAAGGTTTCTGCACTTGGCGCAAAAAATCATTAACATCGCCGGAGAAGGACTGACGGCGAAATTATGAAATGCGCAAAAAATGCATTTATAATGCGAAACATCAATTCAAGCAAAGCGCGCACGGCACTTGTTGTTGTGTTGTGGCTGTGTGGAGGAAAAAGAGTAAAGTAAAGATGCGTAGTGTTAATGATTCGCAGTCGTTTTGCGGTTGAAATTGTTTTATTTGATTACGACTTTCAATTTCCTGTTAAAATTATGAAATGTTCTTATCGCATCATGGTTCTTCTTCCTCTTCTTCATCAAGCGTATGAAGCTTTTATTATCGCCGTGTAACTCAATGACGGCGATTGAAGAAGTTATTCAAAGCGTGGCAGGAATACAAATAGGTAAAATGGTAAAGCACATACACTCGAGGAAATTTGAAACGCGTAGCGAACGTTTCCATGGAAATCTCCATTCATATTCATCTCGTGCTGTTTATATGCGCCTGCATTTCATTTCAATTTATATCATCGCAAGCGAACAATATCAAGATACGGCTGACTGGCTGGCTGGCTTGGATTTGGCTGGTGGAGAAAAAGCGCGCGCGCTGTGCGCTCTCGCGACCATCATCTTCGTCGACCAGAATTTCATCCAGAGTTTATAGATGCGCGCGCGCGATAATGCGCGGAGCGTATAGAGTTGCGGGACGGACACACCAATATAACATAACCAGCGATTTAGATGTGTACGATTGATAAGACATCTTTATTAAATTCATTATTACACCTCTTTGCCTGTTGCACTGCCTACCGAACGGCAACAGCAACAACAACAACAATGCCACAATAGGTGAAGAATAATATTTCATATAAATGCACGTAAACATTTATTAATAGCCACAGCGCTCGTGGAATTATTATTACTGCATTGTGTGCTATTATCTAGCTATCTATATGTATTGCATTATGTGTGTTTTTGGGCAGAGGTAGGCTATCAAAATCGGATTTGAATTTGTGAACACATAAAAGTTGATGGTTTTTTTTCTCTCTTCGGTATCGGTGTTTAACACTCGTACATAAATCTTTGTTGCAACATTTTTCAGCGTGTTCAAAGAGGCGTTCGTCCTGACAATTGATTAACGACAGTCGACTTAAGTCGTGTCACCTCAAAGTTCTCACGTTAATGCGCGCACGAACGCGGGCGAGATTGAAAGACGCGCGCGCGCTCGCAGTGCGCTCACACACACATCTACACATATTCACCTGTCAGCCGCAGCGCAGGGCAAACATTGAACATAATTAAGTCCTACGCATGCATGCATTGATTTAGTAGCACGCGCACGTCGTGCTTAAATATTGAGCTTGAGCATACACACACGTTTAAATTGCAGCGCGCTTGGCGGGTTGGGTTGATTGCATATCGTTCGCTGGAAGGAAGCGAAGCGACGAAAACGCCGAGATAAGCGTCGTGCTATTAACACCTACAGTGCGCGAACGCGAAACGCAACTCGTTCGCGATTTGCGTATAAATTGACCGCGGCGGCGGCGGCAGAGGCAACGGCGGCGGTGTGGATGCTGTGTGTGCACTTCAAGGGTGGGTCAAGTCGGTGCTCTTAATTGGCATATCCGAGCAGTGTGCGCATTCGCAATCAGTGTTCGTGCATTCGCGCGCGCGCGAGCGTATAGGTTTATTGCACCTATCTGATCTGATGAGGCGGATTACACGGCGCGAGCTCGCTTAAGGAGGTTCGTTCGTTCGTTTCTTCGTTCAGCGTGCCACGTAAATGAGTCGCTTAACTTAAGATGCCAATCCACTCGCTCGCATGCGCACGCAGAGAGACAGAATGCAGAAGTTGGCCGGGAGGCACCGTGAAATAAATATTTGCGCGCTTGATTAAGTTTTTACGTTGCGAGGCGCTCTTAATTAGTTGCACGTTAATTATGATGGCGTTGCCATAGTTGTGCGCTCGCTGACTTGATAATCAACTCGAAGTGTATCAATCAATATGTCGCGTGCAATTATTGAGTCGAGAAATTCTTTCGCTTTTGCGCAAACGTGGTGCCTATTCGTGGAACGAATGTAAATTATTTTATCAGTGTTTACGGTTGGAGCATAATTTATTTAAATTTGAGAGCGAATGCAACAAATCTCTAGATAAAAATGTTGAAATAGACGAGAGGAGAGACGCACGACGCACTGGCAAACATAAAAATGTAATATACATGAACGAGGCAGCCGCAGCCGCCTGCTACACCTACGTACGTGATCTTTATTCGTCGAGAACATGAAATTGGTTCGTACACTTCTTTTCTACGTTTATCGCATCCAGTTTCTATAGGTATAACGTATTTGTTGTATATTGCATTACGAACGTGCATATCAATTGATACGCGTTATTTTGTAATCGAGGCGCGCGCGCGCGCACACACGGGGAGAGACGTGCTAACGTGCGCAAGTCACTTAAGTGGCTTAAGTCAGCCCTCTCGTTGTTGTTGTTGTTGATGTTGTTGGTTGTGCGCATTTAAATGACATTTTTTCCTCGCTTCTCGCGCATGCACACGGACGGTGAGTGGCCAGCAGCATCTACGAGAAGTGACTTAAGCTAAGTAGACACATTGGTGGTTCGTTTCTCTTCAATGTGCAATGCGTTGCGTGCTCACGCCAGGCGCTGCCCGATTGCTTTTACACAATAAAAGGCGCCCACGCATTCGTTTACCAAACAGCGCGCGCGCGCACACACAGAAGAGCACAACAACAACAACAACGATACGACCGCGAAGAAGGCAATCTTGCAACTCAATGTGACATTGCCTGCTGCATTTTCCCCCTGCAGCGAGATATCGCGCGCTGCTTGCTGCGCTCGTATAATGAAAATCCCCGCGGCGGCTATCGATCCGGCGATCTACGAAAACAAAAAGGCGACATTGAGTGAAACGAATCGAAATTGCGTTAATTGCCTTCTCATGCGCATAATAAACATATTCATACGTGAAGTGTTCTGCTCGCTCTTTTGCGGAATGCAAATTTTATTGCTGCATGCGCATGCGGCCGCGCACCACTCACCGTGTGTTGTTGGTTGGGCTATGCGCAAGAAGTATTTAAATTCCATCCAATTCATTTCGTTTGCACGTACGTTTGCATATCGCGCGCGCGCGCATGGCTTGCTTTGCTTTGCTT
>JARJDV010005634.1:0-16472 GCA_030264675.1 Anaulacaspis nigra | reverse complement strand
TTTAATTCTATCTAAAATTACGTATAATCCTCATGGACGCCATAAAATTAATTGTATTAATTGTATGTTCAATTTAATTTCATTGACTTACTTTTACCTTAAAATATATAATTTTAAAACTATTGATTAAAACGCACCTTTAATTATATATATTTTGAAATGCAAATTAAATGATAAGAAATGCTAGAAGGTTCGATAACGACATACTTTGCATAAGATATACGATAAACAATCGAGTTATTATTTTACAAAGATTGGCCGGTCGGTGAAAGCCTGTGGAAAAACGCATGGAAAATCAATACCGCCGCCGCTATTTGTACGAGTTACTACGGGAAAATCAAGGACACGCATCGTAGTACAAATACACGCACATGTTGGCGGCATATGCATGAAGCGCTCACATTTGCAATTGCGGGGCGGTGAAACCCGGCGGGCGCGCGATGGAATTTCAAAGCGGCGGTTTTGTTTTGCTTTGCGGCCGCCGCTGCCGCTCCTTCCGCGACTGAAGGACACTGACCTAAACGTAGAAAATATATTCCAGGCGTGTTTGTTTATGCTTCCAGGAACATTCTTCACTTGTGCAATTTTCAATTATTCCTCAAACAACTTTACCTCTTCTCTCATTTTCTCGAGCACGCGCAGAAGAAACGAGAAAAGTTGTAAACATCAATGGACGGCGCTGAGAATTCAGTTTATGACCATTTGCTACTATAAATATGAATATTAAGCCATCAGCGAATCGAAAACAAAACGCCGGCCTAATTTACATTTTTAGATACGACACGCAGTGGAAATTGGGGCAAAGTGTAAACACGCATCGCGTAAAGAAAAATCACATTGGAATGCGTGGCAGATGCAACCTCCGTATTTTTTGGCACCAGGAAGAGCATCGATCGTGTTGAGAAAGTAAAAGTGTTTCCGTAATGTTCAGCAGCGTTTAAACTTATTGCAAGTTGATAATCGACGTAATAGCGATAAGCGTTTGTAATTTGTTAAATTAATTGCGCACGAGATATGCGGGCATATAATGTGGTCTATTCGAACAAGTACTTTTAATTGGATCTATTGCAAAGCAACGATAATTGAATAAGTTTCGGCGTGCTCTTCACAACTAAATGTGGTTCATGGCTGATGCGGCGAATTGCGTGCGTCAAGTTCAAGCAGGCTGCAATCGCAATGCTCCAATGAATAAAGAATCTTATGAAATCCCATTTGCATTGAATAATTTACATGTCAACTCATTTAGCGCGTATGAGTTCATGTTTCGTTAAATTACAACATTGACTAAGATAATAACGCATTTTTGTTTACGAAGATAATTGTGTTCCGCTCCGAACTCATACCGAGTGCTACCAAAAAATTCATCACATTTAAGAGAAAATTTAATTCACAAATTAAACACCCTAAATAATTTATACTTTGCTTGTGCTTAAAGTCGAAATGTAATTTCATTTCATCAGCTAATTATTGTTATTGTTCTTGTAGATTCAAGACAATTAATTCTAGGTTATTGCAAATGTTGAAATTTGCAATATTAATGAACTAATAACAAAGTCATTATGCGTTCACCTTGCAGGCGAGGAAGTGCGAGTCGACAGCACAACCATCAAACCATTTCTTCCTTTTGGATTCGTTATTGAATCAGTGATAATTGTGCCGATAACGCATACATTAATGCAATTAACGACTATCTTGATAGGTAAAAACTCCATCAGCTAATAAATGAATCACACTATAGGTCGCAATGTTAAATTTATAATAATAATTATTCTAAAGCTTACACAACTTCAGCATTGATTAGACGATGTAAAGAGAGATTGTAGAAAATTTATTCTGCGTTTAGTTGTTTAGTGCGAATGATAAATTAACAATTGTAAACTTATTCAAGCATATACCACATACGAAATACAAATGATCTTGAAACGAACTAATTTTATGTGTTATAAATATCGCGTAATTATGTTTAAGTTGAAGTATATAAATGATATTGATGACTAATTTGGTTTGCTATTTATGTTGCACACTTGCAGTCGTTTATACGATAAACATAAAACATTTACAACGTTAATCACATTTAATATTTTTTAGACCTTAATGCTCCTATTCATTACCAGCGATAACCACTTGAATTGTTTGCGAAGATAGTTCACTGATTCAAACATTTTGCACAAAATATTTTTTTCTAAATGAGGTGAAATCACGACAGAGCCATTACACATTTGAAAAATAACGCAATAAAATTAATGCATTCTATACCGTTTCACTGCACAATTGTACTAGCATTGCAATGTGCTAAAAGTTCGCAAACATCGCGATCATCATATACTACATTAAACTTGAAAATTGTTGACAACCTCGCAATTTTAAATCTAAAACATTACACTATCAATGAATTAATATTTTAGAGTTATTCTTTAACGGCGCAATACAGATTAAACATACGCTTAAATGTATTTATAGTTTTGTTATATTTAAAAATAAAAATAGTTGCATAACTTTAGGTAATTTTAAGTACGTTATCCTAATTGTATTCATTGATAAGAAATTTAATCTTTAAAATCGGAGATGATTCATACAATCACTTTTCCTTCAAGCTATATAAGAAATCCGGGACGTTTACAGTTTTAATTATGAATTTAAGAAAACTAACTTATTAACGACATTTCTTGAGTATTTAAAGAAAATCTATTAACTAGGTAAAATTTATTTATATATTAATTAGTTCTAAGGCCTTATTAAAAAGTTCTCCCAACTTTTCGGTTGTTTTCAATATTTTATCAATTTGTCATATGTCAAAGATCATGTCGTCTATCAGCATTAGTTTACATAACATTCTAATAATTTTCTTTATTTAAATATAGTTTTATTACCAACTAAAATATTAAATTTACACATCCTGCAGAATTCCTCGGAATTCGCTAATTGCACTTTATAATAATGATGCATTAATTAAAATTTAAAATTAAAAGTTTCAAGTGCGATAAGTGCATATTGCGATAAGAATAGCATTAATCAACTGATTTCCGCACTTTGCAGATAGGATTCAACAATGGTGGTTGTCAGTAACAATCCAGAAGAGGAGCCTACGCTCGAAAATCGTCTGCAACTCAAGAGGAATCCCCTGACAGAAGAAGCGTACCGAAATATTACCGGGTACGTACATATGCAAATTACTCATTAAATGTTATTGCAATCGAGTCTATGGAAGTACCCCACATGTACATGATGATTCGTTATCACTCTGGTAAACCGAAGAAAGCCACAAACGTTTATCAAAATATTTAGTGCGTTGATAGGGGGGTTCTTATATGCAAGCGAAACGTACGAAACGAACTAACAGCATAAACGAGTGTAACGCAAGAGCACAAATATGAATGCTATTGATAAACGCGTAACGTAGTGGTGGTATTATACATAGTTTATATGCGTCTGTTAAGCCTTGTTCGAATTCACAATCGATCAGTGCCGCTCGCGTCAAAGAGTATGCTATTAGTTCAATAATATTTCGTCCGTCGTTGCATACGCGCGTCTCGCTAGACGTTCGCGATGACTCATGAAAGTGCATGAAAACGTCTCGTTATTAGTTCTCTTTTTGCACCAAGTGCGCGAGCGTCTTGTGCAATTACTCCAAAGACTTCTGTGCGCAGACTTCGATGTGTTTTTCTGCTGGCGACGCGTGTGAACGAAATCTTATGAGGAGCACGATGGTCGTGAGCACTTGCAAAAATAAAACCAGGTACATGCGCGCATTTAACGTTCACACGATATTCAGCGATATTTAACAGTAGCGCGCATTGATAGCGATGGCTGTTTAAATTTATCTTGGCGTAATGTTGTAATGCTAAATAAACACACAAAACCGACTTTTTCCAGCGGTAGATAAAGCGAAATGAAAGAAACACCTTCAAACTATGCATATAGACGTTATTTTTCCTCGGCAAATGCGTATCGAGTCGAGTTGAACTAATTGTGCATACAGGTGATCAAACATTGAAACATTAGAGTGAGTGTCCTTTGTTGATTTAATCTGCATTTTGTTTCATGGTATGCGGTTGAAAGGAATTAATTATAATCGCCACAATTACGCTGGAAATTATGTGCGTTTATGTAACCTGCACTCAATATCATTTATAAATTAGATTGACAATGATATAAATTGTAACTGTACTTTGCATGTATTTTATAAGTAATGTAATTGTCGTAATAAATATCCAAATTTTCAAGGTATTAACATTATTACTTTGTGCTCATAATTAGTTTCTAGTTGCCTTGACGTTTATGAAATATGAGACGCGTTCTTTCTTATCAGAATTTGTATATTTATTCAACAAGAAAGATGATTTAGTTAAATGTCAAAGTATCGCTTTGTTGCGTAAATTGTAAAGCGAAAAAAAAACGGAACAATCTTTAAATTCGCAAATAATTTCTCATAGCGATAAAAGTATTAATTGAATGAATTGTGCGCTCAAATTGCATTTCAATGAAACGCTGCATGTTTACATTTTTTCACTGTTGTGCAAACGGTAAACAACAACAACTCGCAAACAATCTATTCTTGTGTAGAATTCCTAGTAAATTAAATAATAATAAAATTATTTAATTTTTAGCTCAATGCGGGCTGAACCACTACAAATCGAATCACCAAAAACAGCACTGCAACTTCTATCAACAGCAACTCAACTGCAAAATATGCCCTTAGTGAACGAATGCATCAAGAACCTAGATGAGCACTTGGATCGCGATACTGTACTGATGATCTACTCACACCTCTCAAAATGCCGATTACCAACGAGCAATGCATTCGAACCCTCGGCACCGCCAATAATAGAAGACGAAAACCAACGTGGGACAGATTGGGTGATTGAGTTACTCAACAATTTGCGCCACAACTGCCTCCTCGTTATTGACAAGGAAGCCGACTACATCTTGCGCAAAAAGGAAATGATGGACTTGAACTACACGGATATCCTAAATATTCTCGAACGTGACACGTTGGAAGTCTCGGAAGAAATGCTAGTCTACACAGTAGTATGTAATTGGGGTTTGGCGGAGTGCAGTCGCATGACACTGAATGCACTCCATCTGCAAGAAGTCCTCCGCCACTTGCGGTTCACACCTCGCTACGGCCTCTTGAGTAAGAAGGAGTTTACGCTACGCAACGTGGGCCTTATCAAGGGCCCTACAAAGAGCGGAGTGCTCGAGGAGAAAGAATGGCGTCAGATTCGTTTCTACATTGAGCAGAAAGCGAAGAACAAGTCGGTGAACGAATTGGATCACAAAATGTCACGGCGTCGAAGTATGGGGGCGGAAAAGCCGAAAATTCTTAGTTGCAAGAGCAGCCAACGGCACGATCAGGCCGTGAGCAGGCGTAGCAGTGAGACCGAGAAGCAGAAACGCGATCGTTGTATTATCAATTTGCTGGCCTGCTGGACAGCGTTTTTCGACTAAGACTGCGTATCCACTTTTACCTCTCGTAACCACCAGACAAGACAAGACACATTATTCGACTGTAGCGTATTAGGAACTAACAAGCATGTATGTGATCTATTTATTATTGTTATTATGCACACGAATGCAGTTGAACCGAGACTCGTTATTGAAGAGAAACAAACGCCAAAAACACACACGCAGAATACGAACATGCAGGGTAATATTTTTTAAGCATCACTTAATTATTCATTTCGTCCAATTCTAATACTTATATGACATTGCAGTATTCGACACCAATTTTAAAGCAAAAAAACTGCATAAGTTTAAACAAAGTCAACTTTCAGCGTGTGTACTAAGCGATCATGACGAGGATGACATTGAACTAGCAAGCAAATTTTGAGTGAAGTGAAAGAGCATAGTGTTGAACACTTTAAAACCAAAAACTAAATTATTAAAGCAAAGCCAAACTTTTCAGCTATATATATATATGATAATTATGGGAATATATACAAAGAGAATATGATTCTTCTTCAATTTTGAATGCATATTTTCTGTTTTTTGAACGTCTTTTAAATAATCTCTTCTATTTTTATTGATATCTTCCAAAGATACTAATATAAAGTTTTAAAAACGTTACTAATAATTCAAGAAAAGCGATATTTCAAATAGTTAGCAAGTTTGAGGTCTTATATAAACCGTTTTACGTAAGTGTTTCCCATCAATAATCTCAAACCAAAAAGAAACGCTCACTTTTTGCATTAATTGTATCTATTAATTTATTATATTATACATATATTTTTATCGTCACGCAGTATCTCTGTATGTTATTGTTGATTCTTAAGAGTATTAGATACGATCTAACATTTTCTATGTTATTTTTTAAATAATTAGTGTATCCAAAGTAGGGTTGTGCCTGTGATTAATCACGTTTTGTTTTTCTCTATGAATTAATCGAATACTATGTGTATAATTTCTCAATTGTTTCAATGCAACGATTAAGATTATTTTCTCATTTATAATGAGTCAGAAGAAATTATTTCGCATTCTGGGCGGTCGTAGATAAAATGTGACTGTGTGGATCAAGTTGTTAGAGTTTGTAAGATGAATATTTTTTAAATAACGATGAAACGAACCAAATAACCAAAAATTATGATGCGGACATCAAAAAAAAAACGCAGTATGACAAAGAAATAGACGTACATATAAATAGGCTGGGCCTATGAATTTATGTTTTTTACTTAGAAAGAAATATTTATATACCTACATAGGCAAATATGAATTTATTAAACGAAACAAAAAGAGACGATGAAAGAAAGTGTATCAAATGAAATTATTCTATTATTGTTAAAAATTGATATGGAAATGTATAGGAGGAATTGGTCTAGTATGGCATTACTAATTGTGCACTTGATATGATCAAGTGTTAAGAGATAATTAAGGCAAAATATGTACATATGTATGTAATGATAAATCTACGAAATAGGAAATGAAAGAATGTTGTGTTCATGCGAAATGCGAATGTGGTAGAAATATCATCTTTCTGTCTGATTGTATTCTTTGTACATTTTACGTTGGTTTGATTTCGAATGCACTCTTAGGACAATGTTGTGCTTGTTTGGGTTAATGGTCAGTCAGGTTATAACAAATTGTAAATGAGTGTAACCTGTTGCCATTACTGATCAGTCTCAATTGTGAAATGATTAGAAAACGGGCCGTTTCATAATGATATTTAATTAATTGATCACGCTTTGTATTCATGGTTGTAAGGTGCAAAGTTACCACAAGCAAATGACTTCTGCCATTCTTATGTTTGTTATTAGAAACTAACCTTGAATATAGTTATTATTGTTAAAAGGTCCTAAACAAATTTGCGACAGAAACTACACGATATGTATTTTCAATATACACGTAACATATATGTCTTTCAAATTACGTATATATGAATAAAGCATTGTCTTTTATACGAATTCTTCATTTACTCTATTAAACCGGCAGCCGGTATAACCAACAATGATAAATAGAAAACGTAACATAACACGTACATTTAATGCCTACTTGATATTAATAGACTTACCATCTGGGTATCTTTACGTATGTACTAATTAAATTAATCGCATAATTTATTTAATAATCTTCAGAACGTTTTACTGAAAACCATTACATTCTGTAAACACTACTCCCGCATTAAGCGAGACTACAGTAATAAACAGGATGACGTTAGAACATGCGCAAAAGATATGGCACATACGGTTGCCTATATTGAAACATAATTGTAAGTTGACCAACCGGAATATTAAGTAACCAAGGGAACACACAGTTGGGCTTTGGTTGCCTTATTGTTTTATTCTAGCTCTGGTGCGCCCGGAGTGCGTTGGTAGCATAAATAAAGGGTTCTTTGCTGTTAAAATGGAGGCAATACTTCAAAAATTACTAGTTTCTGATAGCAAAGTCGTTCAACAGGTATGTCATTTAAAGAATAATCAAAAATAGCAATAATGATCGGTAACCTATAAGTGGCACGTGTCATTTACGTGTTTTGCACGATTATTCCAATATAATGCTGTATTCTTAATGCAGGGCACCAAGGAGCTGAAAGAGGCGTTCAAAAATGTTCAGGCTGTGCCCGCCTTGTGTGACACCCTTGTGGCCGCTTCAAGCCCACAAATTCGGCAAACAGCTGCGGTGATTTTGCGGAGAAGATTGGGCAAACGAAACCTATGGGCACGCGTTGATTCACAAACACGTACAAGGTAGAATTATTCAATAGTTAAAGAATAATTCAGAATCCAAATTTTGCTGTAGAATCAAACAAGGAATGCTCCAGGCATTAGTCAATGAACAGGAAAAGCTAGTTAAAAATGCAATAGCCCAGTTTATTGGATTGTTGGCAAAGCATGAATTCCCACAGAATACATGGCCTGAAATTCTTGAGTTTATTCATCATTTGTGCATTAGTGATAATTTATTAGACAAAGAAGTGAGTATGTGCAATTGGCACAGAGTGATTCATCATAAATGAACATTGAGTCATGGCTAATTTTGTGACCTTTTAGTTGGGCATGTACACACTCTCAATTATGACTGAGATATCAAAAGGCACCTATTTGGAGCATGCTGCAACATTAGCTGAACTATTTAACCATGGCCTGTCAAATCAAAACTTGAATTTATCCTATTACACTGTCATCACAATGAAGAATATTGCTTCAGTCATAGGTGGCCATCAACAGGTACATTGGCATTGAAGAATTTTCAATCAAATTTTAATTACATGCTTGTTACTTCAGATGATCAACGTATATCACAGCTTAATTCCGCGCATAATGGAAGTAATTGGTCAATGGGCAACTGCAGATGCCAAGAAAACAAATGATATGTTGGAGATATTTGACGACTTGGTGGAATACGCTGTTGGTGCAGCCATACCACACGTACGCTTAATTATTGAATCTTGCTTGGCTTTGGCTTGCAATGAAACCATAGAGGCAAGTATTCAAATCAAAGCCATTGGCATTGTGGGCTGGTTAATTCGTTCGAAGAGCAAAGTAATTCAGAAAAATAAACTTGTTGAACCCATCATTGACGTTATAATGAAATTGATGGCTCAACGTCCAATTGACGAAGGAAACGAGGAATACTTCCAGGGTGATCCGGATCAATTTACGTCTACTACGATAGCAGCTCAAACTTTGGATGTGATTGCAATAAATGTACCACCAGAAAAAGTTGTTCCACAAATTTTGGCACGCATTGAGCCCTCACTTCTAACGAATGATGCGTATGCACAAAAGGCTGCTTATTTGGCACTTGCAGTGCTAGCGGAAGGTTGCGCTGATCACATACGTCAACGGTATTTGGAAGCATTTTTAAAGTGTATATATGATGGAATTAGAAATCCCAATGTTGTTGTTCGCAATGCTGCGTTCTTTGCCTTGGGCCAATTTTCAGAGCATTTGCAGCCAGAAATTAGTCAGTACGCTGCTGAATTACTGCCAGTGTTCTTCGACTATTTATCTCAGCTGTACGCGGAAATGGACAAAAGTAAAACGGATCCACCTGGTTTAGAAAGAATGTTTTATGCGTTACAGACATTCTGTATGCATCTGGATAAGGAATTACTACCATATTTGCCTACTTTAATGGAGAGATTATTCGTTGGTCTGGATCCGAATAACTGGTCTTTACAATTAAAACGTGTTGCTTTGAGTACACTAGACTCTGTCGCATGTGCAGTAAAGAATGGTTTGGTTCCATATTTTTCAAAAATTTTTGAAATATTAAATGTGTATATAAACTCGGATCCTAATGCAGAGTTGTTTGAGCTCCAATCGTATGCGTTAGAATGTTTATCAAGTATACTTGATAATATTGATGGAGAGCATTTCCAGCCTCTGGCCCAAGAAACATTGCAAGTGGCGTTAAAAATATTAAACGAAACTGATGATCCGGATGTACGAAAAAGTTTATATACCGTATTCGCAGCACTGTCCAATATCATGAAGGCGGAAATAGCACCCGCATTGCCGAAAGTCATAGATCAAATGATCGCATCTATTAAAAGCACTGAAGGCTTTGTAAGTTTCGAAGAAATCGAAAGTGTAAAAATTAACGTATGTTTGTTTGTTTTAGACTTTGATTGACGATGATGATAGAGAAGGTGCTGATTTATATGAATCAGAAACTGATGAAGAAGGTGAAGAAGATATTGAATCTGAGTCAGAAAGTAGCGATGACTCGCAGTGTCGCTATACCGTAGAGAATTCATATAATGATGAGAAAGAACAAGCCTGTTTATCTCTTACAGAGTTATGTAAACATATTGGCGCAGCATTCATCCCTCATATACAAACCACATACCTAGAGGTATTTAAACTTACCGACTATCCACATCCTGACATTCGCGAGGCCGCTGTTCTATGTTTAGAACGGTACTGCATTACGCTGTATGAGGCAAAGACTCCCGAAACAACTAAATCGCTTCAAGAAGCATTGCAAACATTTATTCCAAAATGTGCTGAATTAATCCACGCTGACGAGCAAAAAATAGCTACAACATGTATCACATCTTTAGGAAATATATTGGATATCCTAGGAAGCAATATGTTTGTTGGTGAAGGACACAAGGAGGCTATTATTAATTGCATTGTAGATATTCTAACATACAAGACTTCATGTCAGGATCAAGATATTGATAATGAATTGAACGGACAAGAAAGCGAAGCGGAGTCTGAGCAATCTGAATTGCTTCTCGAATGCGCAGGCGATGTAATTCCTAAATTTGGAAAGGCTTTAGTGCCCGAGGAATTTAATATGTACTTTACCAATGTACTCAAACTTCTAACTGTTAGAATGGTAAGACCATGATTTTAAACTTGATCCATTAACATTTTATTATTATTTCTTTAATTTACAGAAGAATAGAAACAGCGTTAGCCAACGCTCATTTGCTTACGGAACACTTGCTGAATGCATGCAGCCTCTAGGATGTTATATAGAGAAATACGTTACAACTTTACTGCAGTTGTGGAATACTGGTATGAAAGACAAGAGTGACGAAGTTAGAAACAATTCAGTGTATGGCTTAGGCGAAATGATTCTGCATGGGCAAACATGTATGTTTCCGCATTACACAGCTATTCTACAAGGCGTATCTGCAATGATGGCTCAAGAAGCTAATGCTGGTGTAATGGATAATATTTGTGGTGCAGTAGCTAAATTGATTATTACTAATTCTTCGTCAGTGCCTATTCAAGAGGTAAATGATGATTACTTTGCAAAACTATAAGATTTACGAGTTCGCTGTCGTTATAGGTTTTTCCGGGACTGCTGCAACATTTACCGTTGAAACAAGATTTTCAAGAAAACTCTGCGATTATCAATTGCTTTACAACTTTGTACTATCAACAAAATGAAGTTTTGCGTTCCTGCATTTCCGAAGTTATTAAAGTAATTCTTCATGTCTATCATAATAAGCAAACAGGAGGAAACGATAGTAAGTTGAAAAAGTTACCCTATTGCGCGTATATAATATTTGAATTGTTTTTCAGCTATAATTCCACCTGTAATAAAATTGATTCAAGCTTTCAATCAAGATTTCCCCGCCGAGTTCGCGAGGTCTATATCGGAAATGGGGGACGATGTTGTACAAAATGTGCAAGTGTTGCTAACCGGCTAAATTGTGAATTTTATTTATAATTGCGTTGATAACTAACTTTTTGTCAAACTATGCTGTTGGCTGCTTTAACAAAACACGAATATCTCAGCGGTTCATCTCGTAATATTTGTGATTCACTGTTTGGATGTATGTTGCAAAATGCGTATTTTATAATTAATTGTATACTCATGAATAAATGTATTGGACCAACAGATTAATTATGAAGATGGTGCAAATAAAAGACGATAAAATTATAAAAGGAAGAACACTTACAAAAACTCCATCTCCCTCTCGATCCCAACGAACTTGAGTTGTTCAGTTGGTCCGTACCTATAATCGAAGAATAACTCTTCTCCAGGCTGTATGGCGCGCTTAGCGAAAATTCCAATGCGATGATCACCATTAACCATCATAACTTTCGCATAACAGTTTGGATTAATTGAATGATTGGCGAAGCGAATTTTGTTACCCTTTCTTGTTGCATCAACAACAAAATCTACAAACCAAATTGTGTAATAAAACGAAATTGATAGAGTGAATAATATCTACAAACCATTATTAAGGTTGAAGAGGAAGCTACACATGTATTTGTCATAAACTTTCCCACGTCTATCAGCTTCCTCTTGCGATATAATTTCGCCACAATATTCCGAAATAAATTCGTTCTTCTGGGCACTATCTTTTAGGAATATGCCCCAACCAGCCACATCAGACGGTGCCATTAGCAAATGTTTATCTAAATTACAAAATTATGTAGAATCCGCATGAAAGTAGTTCATTATCACACTTACGTTGCCCTCTCTGAACGCTAACATTTTTGCATGTTATTTTAGTCAAGTCAAACTGATCCGCGCCACAGGTTTGACAAAGATCTGGATCACATTCACGGACAGCCAAATAGCAAGGACATTGTTTTGTATTGCATTGAGCCTTACATCTACATCCAGGAAAGCGGTTTTGACCTAAAATCATGAATATTATGTGTGAACTTCGGTCATAACTTGAAATGTTCTTACAATCTGAACTGCATTGGCAAAACTTTTCGCAGAAATTCTGGGCGCCAATGCATGGACACATAGCATCACAACTTTGTCCTGGATGATCACAAGGTGTAAAGTTATTCACATGATTGCTGCTAGAATCCTTTTTCAGTTGAATTTTGCGGCAGTGCACAGACCATAATCTATGCTTCTTCTTCTTCTTTCTTGGCGGTGTATAATCCTTAAACGAGTCTTCCGTGGGCAAATCAGCTGCTTCTTTTTGTGCAAACTGATATACTTGCTGACACGTTTTGGTGAGCATAATTTGTGCAATCGCACAATAATTATTTAAGAAAACTTTTACAAGTCCTCGAAACAAACTTTGATCGGAACCAGTCCATTCGCAATGATCATCCTTGCCCATTAGACCCAACAAGCTGAAGGCAGTTGTAGTTGATACGTCGTTGGCAGTCTCTTCTAGAAATAGTTATTGAGTTTCTTTTCATAATGTTGACACTTTTGTAAAGTACCTTTATTATATTTATTTGAATCATTGGAGTCCTCAGAACTTGCCTCGTTACCAGAATCGACGGATTCTTGCTTATACGCTTTTTGAGACAAATTAGGAATATATTTCGATTCAGTATTAGAATCCTTATTTTTTTCTTTACCTTTTTCTTGCTCATCCTGCTCTTCTTGCTTTGCTTTAGCTTCCAGCCTTTCTTTTACACCTTCCTGCAAACAAATGACAATTACTATACATACCAATGTGTAACAACAAAATCACTTACCAAATGCATGTAACAGTCAGTCCCACATGCTTCAGTAAAAGGTTTGAGGTCAGGTCCTCGCCGTTTTTGCAAGTTAGGACCTGGATGGCAAGCTTGAAGGCCTAGTTTAAATAAATACATTAGTTTTCGGTATTATTCTAGAGTAATGAATGACAATGATAAAAATGACTTTCAATGGGTATGCGCGAAATCCTACTCTATTTTCGTTTTGAAGAATTACATGACTAATGATTATGATCTAGCTTTAAATGAATTGTATGAAAATGTATAAGTTGTCTAGAATGCGCATGATATTTATTACCTGGTTGTCCTACATGGCAGCAAAACAAAAGCAAACAACCTATGTTTCAAGTTGTAGCCATTTTATATTGTAGCTACGTCTAATTCAAAATTTAAACTTCTTTCATTAGGGTAGTTAAAATTGTCAATTCATTGGCAGTTTATAGGAGTACTAGAAGATTTGTATACTCACGGTGCAAGAAGCAATCATATTTAAAGCAACGACGACAAAACAATGTATGAAATGAATGCAGTGTTTGTTCTCTTGGAACTGATTCAGCTGTAGGCCCATCAATATTTGGTGTACATTCTGGTGGCAGTGCATTTGGGTCCATTCTTTCAGTCAATTCAATATACCTTTAAATTATGTATTAAATTTAAAGTAATGTTAAATATGCAGTGCTTACTTTTCACGTAGTTCATCAGGTTGTCCTTTATCAGGAAATTGTGAAGCAATGGCATGAAATATTACTGAAGATGGAAAAACATCTTTTGGTGTTACATCACCTCCCTCATCAGTCTTTTTTTCTTTAACTTCTTTCTTTCTATCATCACTCTTATCACCATCCTTTTCTTGATACTGTATTAATGCATTTACAAGTTCCACAAATAATTGATCATCAATAAAACCAGCCTCTCTGTCACCATGAACTTTTCCATCATAGTTTTTGATTAATTCTTCAATAAAAGTACCATCTTGATCTAGTATCTCATCACCCATGTATGGAATGTTGTGTAAAACTGTTTCATCTTCTACCATAAAGTTTTGCTGAATTGGGGCCCAAGTGTACATTGTTGGAATTGGTGTGACTGAATTTATTATTTTTATGGGAATAACTTGTATATCACCTGCAAACAGCAATATATTGCTGACATAACTTCATTAGTTATAAATAAACACAAATACCTTCATTTCCAATTACTTCAGCCTTTTTCATGCAACTGACATGAGGTGGTAAGTCTGGGTTATTAATCCAAACTGCTTTTGATTCTGTCCAAGTCTTTTGCTGTTCAATAAGAACCTCAGTCATTTTATTACGGGTTTGGTTCCAATTTACTTTAACTTCATCTGCACGTTTGTATCGCTTAATCTGGCGAAGTCTTAAATATTCAGTTTTTACCCTCTTTTTCCAGTCAAGGGAGACCTTTACTTTTGATGCCATTTTCAAAAGTATTGTTTGAAGTACTGGAATTAATCCTTTAACACATTAGAATAACAAATAACAATTTATTCGGTGATTTCACTAGATATTATTAAACATAACAGTCCGGATTGAGCGCCATTTCTAAGGAAAACAAGCTGCGCTGAGGTTAACCAAGTTGATGCAAACATGCAACGCATGCAACCATAGTATCTTGTAAGAGTTATCAATGTTCTAAGATGTCGCTGGAAGATTTAATTAATTTAATTTCAATAAAGATTTTATATAGATTTATAACATTAACTAGAAATTAATGTAACCTAGTGTGTGATGTCATATAGTGTCAGAAATATATAAATTTTAATCCTGTTTTTACTGGTGCCATAATTTACTATTTGCACTGTATAATTTTTGTACCAACGATGGCAGCAACTCGGAAATTAACGCAAGCTGTAAAAGGCAAAATCGCATTAATAACGGGCGCTAGCGGTGGATTTGGTCAAGAATTCATAAAAGTATTATTAGAAAATGGAGCAAAAGTAAGGGGTTTCGTAGAGTTATTAACATTATACTGTAAAAATTTTTTCAGGGGATATCCATGGTTGATATCGCAAATAATAAGGAATTTCAAAGAGAAATTAATCTGAAATATGGGGACAACAGAGTAATATTTATTCAAACAGATGCTAGCTCTGGAAGAGAATTAAAATGTATTCAAAGGTAAGACTTGAGACTAAAAACCGTTTCAAGACAATTATTCATTACAGCTGCATATAAAGAAACTGTTAAAGTCTTTAGAAATTTAGATATTGTCATTAACAATGCTGGAAAAGTAAGCGAAGATAGCTGGGATAGTTGTATAAATTTAAACTTAATTGGTACGATGAAAAGTATGTACATGGCAATGCAAGTTTTTTTGCCTAAATATAGACAATCGCGTGATTCATATATTATTAACGTTTCATCAATTCTGGGTTTGACACCTATTCCAGCAAAAGCTGTTTATTCCGTCTCAAAATACGCACTTGTTTCCATGAGCATGACTTATGGTAGTAAGTTTTATTTTGATAAATATGGTGTGAAAGTTATTACATTGTGTCCTGGATATACAGCTACCCCATTAATTCAAAACATTGAAACGCATGACTTCGGAGACCCGGACTTAACGAAGACTATAATCAAAAGTATACAGGAGTATGCAAATGTTATCTAATTGAGAAATACCAACTCTAAAATATTGATCTATTTTCAGGCCAGAAACTGTAGGTAACTCGTTAATTGAGGCAATTAATGATGGTACAAACGGAGCTGTTTGGTTATCACAGTCAAATAAAAACGAAATGCTAAATCTAAACGACATATTTAAATTCTTTAGAGAAAAAACTGGAATGATTATTTAAAATTGAACTTGTATCGCTGGTTTGTAAATAAATTAAAGTTCGAATTAATAATAACGTCTTTGACGCAGAAATATTAATGATTAACAGTGGTCTTATTTCAACCTGTAACGAACAGAAATATTAGTTAGCCAATTTTGTTTTGATTCCAGTCAGAAATAAGAATGAGTCAAGTATAAAAGTTTAAAAAGTATGATTAGTAGATGTTTTATATACTAAAAGAATAGTCTCAACCTATTGTTTAATGATTAGTTCAAAACCTATTATTTTATACTAATCATTAACAAGAAGGTTGTTAA
>JARJDV010005630.1:0-26785 GCA_030264675.1 Anaulacaspis nigra | reverse complement strand
GATGCACTTGTGAACTAAATTTCGTGTCACACCCCTGCTTCCAACCGAACAACAACTTTGTCATTCAATATTTAAAGTCTTTTTCAACATTGAAGAAAAACAAATACACCATTGCAAAGGACGTTTCACAACGTATAATAATGTGTAAAATATGATACATTCACATACATAATTACATCCGTAAATCGTGTTTAAAATTAATCAAATTTTTTAAGTAAGTAAAAAAAACTTCAAATCAATTTTTAGTAGGTTGTGCTGAGACTTACGCCATTCGATAGATCAAATTCTAATATATCTCGTGATATAAGTCGTTATTTGCCCAATCATGCCCACTCAAAAGATAATTTGATTTAAAGTTGAAAATTTTATCAAAATTCGTCATTTTTGAAGCAGGTAACGATGCATTTCCGATGTGTATATTTTGGGTCAAACCTTCATATCTCCTGCACTGCTTAGGGGACTTTAGAAAAATAGATGAAAAGGGAATATTGGTAATTGCAGTGATGGAATGGACTATGAAATCGAGACCAATAAAAGCTTTAAGGAAATTCTTAAACCAGTCGGATGACACGATTTTCCCCCAATCATTAATGATTCGTGTTAAATCATTTTAGTTGCGGTGAAATAGAGATGCGTTTTATGACTGAGTGCGTCCTTTACGAGAAATACTAACTTGCATTGAAATAGTAAAGTAAACAAAATGCATTTCTTATTTTTTTTTGTAAGGATCTATTCTAATTTCCTTAAGAGAATATTTACAGTTGTGCAAGTAAAAGACTATTCGAGTCGTTCTTAATGTCTTTTCCAACAAATTAATGTAAAACTAAATAACAAAGTCATAAAAGCATCTTTGTTGTGATTTTGATTAAAAAGGCATTTATTATTTTTTAATATAATTGCAGGGTTATTTTATTTTTTAAATTAGAAACGAATTAATATTTATACAAATAAAATACCTATATTACAAAAATAAAGATAATGTATTTTCAAATAAATAATTCAAATAATATACAGTTATGTGACTATGCAATTCTTCGACGTTTGACTTTTGCACTAACTTCATTTGTTGATATATTTCCAATAACTCCCCCGAATTGCTCAATTTTAAATCGTTAGCATGCGATTCCTGCCAGGATGCATTTTGATTCTCGTGTCTATATTTCCTTTTTACTCCAACCGAATGCTTCTTCAAAATATTATTTCTCCATGTTTCCATCGTATTTCCATTGGGCTGTTCTTGAAATCCTTGATTTATAGTCATTGTCTTCTGGCGTTTCAATTTCCTTGATATTTTGTTTTTCCCGTGACGCTTTACATCACGGTTTTCTGTTTTCGGCGCAAACAAACGCTTCATAGTTACCTGTAATTGTTGCTTCCTTTCAACTTTCCTTCGCTTTAAATAATACTCATTTAACAACCAAACACGTAACGATTTGCTTGAATCAAATTTCTTCTTTGGTAGGTTTGAAGAAACTCTACTAACAGCATTAATTGTGTTCTTTGGAGTCATTTTACGTTCAATAATATGGCTCGAATATAAAATGAAGCAATAATAATTGATATGAATTAAACACCGGATCTAAGGGGAAGTAAACTTCAAATGTGAAATAATATTCAATACTCGCATTTATAACGGGAAGTAACAAAACAACACAACGGGTGGTATGATAAACAGATTTATTACCTGAATTTAAGTAGATCCGATGTTCTCCAGGTATAAATTATGATTAGAATGCATCTACGATAATTTGGTAATTATAATTATCCAAAATAACTGAATGTTTTTGAGATTTTGAGTTTACTTTATTCGGGATCATTTACACTCAGTTTAGGTAAAGTTTAAAGCACAAAACTGTTATATATACCTCTGCTTATGGACTATAAGTGATACAAAATAATTATTTCAAGAATTTTATTTTTTAAAAATTAAAAAGTATCCGCCGTAGCCAGGATTCGAACCTGGGTAGCTGTGAATCAGAAAAGCACAGAGTCCTAACCAACTAGACGACCACGGCAACTCGTTACGAGCTTGCTATTGTTTCGGTATATACCGTATTGATTGACCTTGATTTGTGTTATTATAATTTACTATATGCAACCATGCATGCATAAAGTAAATTCTTCCATAAAAATTTTGATTATGTCAGTTAAATATAAAAAATATGAGCAAAATTTAAAATGAACCCAAGTGAGTTGATATGGATGGTTGAAGAATCATATTTTAATAAGGATTTTTGATAATAGACACAAGTCGTTAAACTTTTATTTGTTTCAAATATATTTGTAATAATTAAGTAACATAATACTAATAAATAAATATATTACGTAACTTTATCATGTCCCCTAGAAGTATCCTTGAGCAGTGAAATATTTTATCGTTTTGATTTAAAATGTTACATGTCCTTTCTTTCTCAGAATGGCTAATTTTTCAGGTTGGATTTGCACTCTCCTAACGGATGCTAGTCTCTGCAAATGTTTTCTTATGGCTAGTTTGTAGCGTTTGATTAATAAACGTTTGCGTAACGATTTTGGTTTTTTAAAATACTTTTTCTTGCGTCTTAAAGACACAAAGTTAGACTTGTATAAAATTCTGTTTGTGCTGTAAGGTGCGGCACGCAGATCAAGTAATTCTTGTTCTGAAAAAAGTTTATCATTAATATTCAATATTAAAATTTCATTTTACTTACCATTTAAAAACTGGGTAATGTAAACAATTGGACTTTCCATTTTGTACAAATCATTCGATATCTTTTCGGCTTTACATATATAACTGTGAAGAAACTTCATTCCACGGATATTTATAGACGTTGGGCAAATAATATCTTTTGTAGTTAATAATTATCACGTATAGGTGGCTTGAAATTATAATTAAGTAAATTTTTTGAATGTATGGTTGCATATAGTTTGCAATAACCAACTTTAATGTACATAGCTAACTATTTATGGAGGGGGTATGCCTGAAGTAAAAGGCGCAGAACTGTAGGGTCGACTTGCTCGAAAAACGCGCGGAGTGCAAAGGGTTAATTTCAAACTGTTTTGATATCGTTGTCTTGTGCATGAGTTGCTCTTTCCGCACGTATATTTCGTTTTAATAAGATATTATTGTAAGTGTATGTAATTCATCAACGAAGGTGACCATTTTTTGACACCAAGTTTCGTCCAAAATATTTTTTTACTTTTACGCTAAATTGCGGCTAAACTAATTAATATATCGGACTGAATCTTTCGAATTTAAGATAATAACTATTCCTTTATCGATTGCTAAAAAAAATTTCGAAGAATATGAATTCAAAATTTCACCTCTCTGAAAATCGGAAATCCACTGTGCAGTGTGTGCAAATACGGAGGGCCGCACTGCATACGCGAAGCCAGTAGTTCTCAGACTGCTAAGCAACTCCGGAATTATGGGTATTGGTTTACATGCAAGAATCTCGACAGGAAAGTGAAGCGTTTAATGTCAATGCCTGTTGACATTGCGCACATTTGGCCTGCCTGCTAATGAGTGGATGAGCCACAACCTCTATTCGCTGCTTCCACATTGCGCACGCGCGCGCACTTTAAACGCGCAAACACATATGACGATATTGATATAAACTGTTTCGAAAATACTGGACTAACCAGTGACCCATCATCCGTTGGTGTACAGGCGGAGTCTTTGCGAACTCGCCGATCGTGGTATCAGTCGCAGTTGTTTTGGAAACTCGAAGAGCAGCTTCCAGTTTCGTGTCGCGCAACACGAGTTTGCAAAAACCCATCATGATGCGTAAGTATTGCCGAAAATGGCTTCCTTCTCTTCACTGTGTGTTGTTGTTGTTGTTATTCTCATGGATTATTGTGTTCCTCTGATGCTAAAATTTATATCCTATCAATCAGAAACAGAACAAATCACATCAAATAGTTTTTTGTTGTACAAATTTGAATCTCAGAGTAGCAATTTAAAGTTACACTTATTGCGTGTTGCCTTAGTTAGAATGGTAAGAACAATTACGGTAAATATTTTGTTGCATTCGATGAATTGTCAATATTCGACTGTGTACATACGTTAATGTGATTTGAAATGCCTAATCAGCAATGCATGTTTACGAATAAACAAAGAGACATTGTAGTAGTATTCGGACATTCTTGTACAGCGTATTTGAGGAAAACTGTCCTATCAACTTTATCAAATCGTCATAATCGTATTATAACTGGCGCTCAGTTAAATAGTTTCCCTGCTACTAGATTCTTGGTAAAACAACTGAAATTATCAGTTTATTGAAGATAATTATTAATAATAAGCTCAAACAAGTTGTGAAACAATACACACTCAAATTATTATGCAAAGGGTAGTCATTTTCCACTATATGCAGTTCATGCAGCTTTTGTTGTGAGTATATTTTGTTATTAGTTGAGAAGTCATTATTCTATTATGTAGACAAATTTATTTGATTAGCTAATGAAAACAAAAACCCGACCATTGCTAAACAACATCCAAAAGAGGGGGTAGTCACGTAAATAATTTTTAAATAGATTTTTAAAATACACAATCGAGATTCAAGGTTTTATGTGCGCACCAAATGCAAATTATGTTTCGAAGTCATTCCCATCCGAGAAAATGAATGTTCTGCGCATAGCCGATTAGATAATTGCTAATGAATATTGTTTTAATTGATGATACTTGCGCGCTGATCCGACACGCGCAAAACAAAGCGACGACGCGGACGTTATTTGTGATGAGAGGATCTACGCCAGACGGCCGAAAATCGCCACAATCGAGTAAACAAGTGCGAACGGCCGTCATTTATTGTACACGATTCGCCAATTGCTAGTTACGTCTCATAATTCGGCACTAAGTGACTGAAAGTTGAAATCATTTTTCAACTTTGACTGCTTTTAGAAAGTGTGTGCAATGACGAAAGAGGAATGTGGTGGAAACACGTAAGATCCTTATAGACAGCCCACGTACTTTCGTAAATCTTCATTTATCATTTATTCGCTCATTGAATGATGGACTTGTATTTGTTAAGTTTTGTTTACGTTTCTTTGCTTTTTTATATATTATTCGACCAATAATGAAGAAGCTATTACATACATGTGGGTATACAATTAATAAGGGGGTAAATTTGTAAATAAAAATTGATGGCCGATTTCACCAGAACTCAAACCTGGAGCCTTCTGATCCGTAGTGAGTGAGACGTGTTATCCGTTGTGCCATAGGGCCTTTACGCGATGGTGTGCTCCTAGGTATGTGCTGTGTTGCCTAGAATTTCCCTACAATTCGTACGAAATTTAATCTTACACATTAAAAATTTAAAGATGCAGATAAATATAAAATGAAAATGCAGTCAATACACTACACAACCTATCTATTATTAAATATATCAATAACAGAAGGATTCCTTTAATGATCTTAATATTAATCAGTAAATACATGATCCCTATATAAATCAAAACCAATTTGAAATTTTTAAAAGTGTGTAGTCGACCTCTGTTGGAACATGAATTTTTGCATTGGATTATATAATGATAGGTATTTCCGACGTATCATTGTTTTTTCTTGCTTCAGCGCTACTGAAACATTGTAATTTATTGATAACTATGCATTAATACCTATTACTACAACGATGCAATAAGTAGTACAATCATTATAATAAGTAGTACAATCATTATAATTATTAATTGGTTTTCATTGACTTTTGCGCAATATTTATTTTAAGAATACATATATTTATTCCGTTTAGTTAATTATTTAGATTAGAATATACTTATAATCTAATAAAGCGTTTCACTACAACGTGATGACGCCAAACATTTGTGAGTTTTATTCTTCTTCACGCAATTAATATCATTGATTAGATCGTCATGCATGTCACTTGGAGCTAATCGTTCTGTTTATTATTTGCAAGTACGCCAAACCAGCATTTTTAATTGTAATAACATGAAAAGTAAGAGAAAGCTAAATGAGCTTGTTCCGGCACTCCGCGACATTTGTAATATTTACATTAAGTATATAAGTATTTAAATCACTATTAATCGTATAACGAACACAATTCTGTTGTTTAAACATAGCAGAACTGGATTTATTTCCAGTGATCGATCTGGTTGCATAACCAAGAGAATAGCTGCTGGAGAACAGTAAATATTAATGGAGATTATTTTACAGACTGCAGATTACAAAATATTAAAACCTTATTGGGTAGATCATACCCCTTAAATAACACAGTGGGACACTTCTTGGACAGTTTAATGAAGAAGATGAATGAACACACCAGTAAATGTTAGGTTCCGCTATTATAACTAGTTCGGATATCTATCCCGAAGAGAGATTTACACGTTCAGGCTGGACGTTTGATGAAATCAATTTTTTCCGTTTTCCGGTTTCAATTTTCAGGATTTACACTACCTAAAAATAATTATAATGTGCGTTTACAATTTGTACGCTGGCAACACATTAGTTCACTTAATAACCAAGACACGGATGTCGGGCATAGCAATTATCCCTAAAGCAGCATGCAGACCAGTGAGCTTGACCTCCAACTCAGATAAGTTATTTAAATATTGTTTTAATTTGTTATTCACGTAAAGTACGTCAGAGTATGATTAACTCTTTATACAAAAATATAATGGACAATGTAATACGTTAGCATACGAAACCAACGTCATTAAGGGATTTTCGTGATTCCAAAATGCGGATTTTGCAAATTTAGTATTGATAATAATAATAGCGTGAGTGTAAATTTCATGGCTTAGCCAAACACGCTGGCAAGTTTTAATAGATACTTGGAAATGCACAATAATTACGTTTTTATATATTCATAGAAAATCGTTTATGCTCTTTGTTAGCCTTGGATCTTAAAAGTTTGTAATCTTTTAGCCTTTAGCAGTAAATTTGTGTTTTCTACAGAAGTTACCAAACGTATGTTCTCGTTATGTATTATCAATAATTAAAATTGTGTGCGATGTAGATCAATCTGACTACTCGTATTTTCAAGGTAATAAACAAATACGACTTCAAGTTTGAAGAATTTCAGCAGTGCTTTTTGTAATATTCTTGTGTATATGTAATGTACAAACATATAATTATTAATATTTGTAGTAAGTGAATCATTTAATAACAGATTACTCATAACAATATTTGGAATTTAGATTCTAATGGCGAATTATTTGAATATTCATTTCGTTATTTGCATAAGACCTGTGCGAAAAAAACGATATAGAAATGCGCAAAATATATTTTTCAATGAGATATTTATTGTACACAACAGTTGTTGCATGATTATATAATGCAAGAAAAGTCTCAAGACTATTTCCACGATTCGCGTCTGCCATTCGAATTATGGTCCGTCGCCAAGACTGATTGCAAATGTTGCTTATTTACCTATTGATGCGAAGTTATGGCTCGCGCCAACGATATGAATTTTGATTAGAGAACAATGCGAGAAATTGCGGCTGTACGTTGAATTCAATAATATCGTAAAATAACGCCAATTTATCTGATTATTGCGCACCGCGTGTATTTTGATTAAAGCCTTTGAACCACTTCGCCGAGTCAGTGAAAACATGCAGTTTTTGTTTTGTTTACACACTTGATATCACACCTGACATTTCGATTTTTACTTCGCACCCAACACACTTATAAAATGTAAATAAATATTACTTCTAGATTACGTTTTTACGTTGTGTTTTTACGCGTATTGATATACTTTCTTTAAATTACGAAACGAATCGTGAACATTCTATTTTTGTGTTTTAAGTTAATAAACGGGTAATAAATACGCTAATTAATTATAAAAAGTTCGCTTTCGTGAGCACGAGGCAAATTTAACCGGCGCGTGTGCGCATGTCTTAATTAACACACGTAGCGCTTATTGAAAAAAATTGAAATGCTTATTATTAGTAGATTGATAATTGCCCAATATTCGACTAAATTGAACCGGACGTCTGCAACAAAGGTAATTAAGACATGTTACACGTCTTTATTTACACAAGTTGATACATGTCTCAGTTAAGGTTAACTTAAGCTCTACCTTCTGAGAATTTAGAATTGACTTAAATGTGTAAGGTGTATATGGAACGCAGTTTAAAACACACGTTAATTGTTGAATTCAATCGAGAGCAATTTCGTCGATAATGCAAATAAATGGAACAGTAGCTTGCACGCATACCTCACCAAAAACACTTTCGATTGAAAGTCTTAAGAGCATGTGTGCACGCTAAACGCATGCTTATATAAGCATGTGCGCTGAAGTTGCTGGCAGGTAATTCTCGTTGCGAGCACTAAAAAACTGCCTAAAAACGAATCTCATTTGAATAATTCCTCCAACTTCATTACTTAGCGCGTATGCACAACAACGCGCTTAATTAACAATTGCTGCGCGCACTCAAGCCACTTAAAATGCATTAGCTAATCAGATGGAATTCTGCATAGGAATTTGCACGTTTAAAGATTAAACTCGCAATTTACACGAACCGCACTGCAATCCACTCAAAAATCATCGGAGGTTAATAGATAGATAGATACACATTTAGTAATTTGTTTATTAGACCCTGACTATTGTGTCTGATTGTGTCGACATCGGTGCATATACATGCGATTGTTGTATGCCGAAGCGTGCGTGCGCGCGACAGGAAGTGACACCATGGAGAATGCATTATGTAAAACGCACCGAATGTTAAATCTGTTGCGTACCTGATGAAGGGCGAATTGTTTGCGTGCAATAAATAAATGGAATAAATAAATATACAGACTTTGGCGAATGGACAAACTGCTCGCGGGCAATGGAGTACCTATCTCACACAAGCCTTCGCACTCTGTGGTACCCTCCATCCAACGTCCGTCTTCAGCGCTGTGCGTAGAGTCGAGCTACAAAGCGCGCAATTCGTGCCCGCTGAACAAAATAATGCAATCCAGAGCGAAACAGCGCGCAAGAAACGCGAACGTGAAAGTTCCTCGGCAGGTAATAACCGACTGCTGAACTCGCGTGTGCATTCAGTGTCCAGAATGCCTTCAACATTTAAACATACTCAGGGACTAGGTTTAAGCGTTGCGACGGTGGTGCTGTGGACGTATGGGGTGTGCGCATATAATGTCAGCATTAAGTTATACAATAAGACGCCGAGCTCGCATCAGTTGGTTCAGCAGACGTTTTATGAATTACGCGAGCCGACGCGAGCCGCCCCCAGTGCGCGTGCGAGCCATCATTTTGACGATGCGTTCTATGTACACCAGCAGACGCATCACGTGAGTAATCGCGATGGAACGGGTGTTGCTATTGAGCACACGCATTATCAAACGACCTTGCGAAAGGAAGAGGAACCCTTTGATTTCTACGCGCTGCACCGCGACGTCGACGGAAGCATCACTAGTAACATGGTGCATCTGCAATCGCGTGACGACAGAGAGTTTGAATCATCGCCGCGGCAGCAGGAGTACCGCACCACCACCGGTCTAGGAGCACACGCAACGTTAAAAGGTAGTCAGTGGATCTATGGGAGTTTGCGATCAATTTCCGTCACGGCGAGCCGCAACCGATTAATTTATGACACTGCGAATGCAATTCTGCCGGATGTCGCGATTTCTGGTGTGCAGACGCACAATAATTTGCTTTCATTAGCGCATTCCTTCCGCCATACACGCGCGTCCGCATTAGCAATTCCATTATCGCGTATTTTCTCTTTGGCTTCGCCACGCTGGCACGTCCAGATAGATAATTACTGATAAGCATTCTTTGCATTCAAGATACTCCGCGCTGGCTGTGCTTAGCACTTGGCATCTGTGGATTCCTCGGGTATGCGGAATCACAGAATCCGAAACCGCCGCTGATGACGCTATTCGAATGGCACCAATTAGAATTCGACTACGAGAGCGAAGACTTACGTCAAGACGACATTGACTCCGGCTTCTACCAGCCGAATATTGCGGCACCCATTGACGTCGACGTCTTCTACAGAGGTATGTAGGGTGGCAGCCGTTCCACTTTTGCGATCTCCGAACGCGTAACTTTAATTAGCCTATTTTGAAACGCTTAATTCGAAGCAGTGCGAAGCGTTATGCAAACAGATATTTATCTTCATGGCTTAGGCAAATACGCTTACGTGAAATTCATCTAAAAAACGGGCGCAATTGCCTAGCATAATAGAATATAAATAACCTATAGCTTTTACAGAAACGCCAAAAGATAACAAGGTATTCGTGTCAGTACCGCGTTTCCAAATTGGGAGTCCAGTGACGTTGGCGACAATCAGTAACCGGATACATAATGGTAATCCCGTTCTGAAGCCATTTCCCGATTGGAGTTGGCATCGCAATCCCGAGAAATGTCGGATGAATCGCCTGATATCCGTGTACAGAATGAAGGTACCTGCAATTTTGTATTTGAGTCATGATACCCGATGCACTGTGTTTGCCTGAGGTATTTGAAAGTGTTATTGCGTAAAGTAAGAAAATCATGCATGAAAAATTGTTTGTGATGAACAAATTAGAACAGAACAAAGTAAGTTTATGCACCTTATATGTTTGAGAAAGAAAGTTTCTAATGAAATGCATGATTTATCTAATCGTAAAATGCACGCTTAAAACAGTTTGTTTGCATGAGTAGGCGATTGAGATTTAATTAAATTGGATTTCGTTTGGATTGCTGATAGATTGACGAGTGTGGAAGACTTTGGATATTGGACACGGGCCGCTACGGAGATCATCAAACTTGTCAACCACAAATCCTTGCATTCGATTTGAAGTCTGTGAGTAAAGCAGTTGCACTTTATGTTCATAACGATTAAACGTGTAAAACTTAAATTAATTGTTTTAGAATATGCTTCTGCATCGATTTGTCATCCCGGGATCACTTCTTGAACCTCGCTCAATTCTAGTAACGCTCGTCGTTGACAATCGTGATGTAGAATGCAAATCGCCGATCATTTACGTTGCAGATTGCCAAACCTATTCAATAATCGTGCACGACGTGAAAAAGGGCATCGCTTGGAAGGCAACCGACAAAACCATGTATCCGTATCCCGATTATGGTACCTTCAATATTCAAGGTTGGCCAAAACCCAGTGATAACACACTGCACCAGCTTGCAAAATTTCTTTATAAACGACGCAATATTAACAAACGCTGCCATAGTTAACGCACGTGCTGTTATTTATGAGCAATTTACGGTATGCATTCAGCCGCTATGCGCGTCACGTATTCAAAGAAAACTTAAAATATGCGCGAAATTAATGTGCGCAAATAGTTCTAAAATTGAATACAATGTGATGATGGTCGTCTAATATTTTACCGTAATTGTAGGGGATCAATTTGACCTGATGGATGGCGTGCTTGGCATGGCATTAGAACCTTACATTCCTGGACGCGATCGCAAACTTTTCTACCACGCAATGTCCAGCGGTACGGAGAACTGGGTGTACAGTTCACATTTACGCAACGAAACATTGTTTCGGGAAGATCCCACAGCGTATCCGCATATTTTCAATGTTTGTATTCAACATCAAAATATTAACTGCATTGCATTAAACCCATTAAAATATTCCACAGACGTTTAAGACAAGGCGGCCATCGCAGAGCTGCGCAATGGCGGTAGACAGAGACGGGATTGCCTATTTTGGCCTATTGAGTGAAACTTCCGTCAATTGTTGGCACACTGCCAATCATGATTATGGCAAAAACATCGAAATTGTCTATCGCAATCCCATAACAATGCAGTTCCCCAGCGGAGTTAAAGTAGGTTGTTCGATATTATATTACATTATTTTAGAAGGTGCCATACTAATTGATTAATGCTTTAGGTTATAAATAATCTGAAGGGTCAACAGGAACTGTGGGTGCTGACGTCACGCTTCCAGAAGGTGGCTACAAATTCAATCAATACGTCAGAGGTGAATTTCCGCATTAATGCAGGACGCGTCTCCGACCTGCTACAACGCACCAGATGCAGAAATAATGGTGGTGACTATGGGTCTAGTGGCTATGGTTTCAAATCCAGCGACACAAACGAATAACCTGCCAACAAGACTTATCATCACACCTGCGACCCGCAGAAATATATGCTAACTGCCTTCAACCTGATACAGAATTCTAAATATGCTGGGATGGCTGCTTTTGTGTGCTAACTTGAAATGCCATGTTAATTTTGTGATTTATACGCCGTACGCGTACTATTTAGTAACTTAGTCAAATATGTAGTATTTATTGTTATTGGCGGTAGTGGTACTGACATGAAAATACTACAAAACTCTATTCATCAATGCTAAAATGAGAACTGAGATTGCGTATTGTGATATACGATCATTTGGAATTTGTTTGATCCCTTCAAGTTCAACTCGTTTGTTTGCTACTGAGGTTAATAGATATAATTAGTGTACCTTGTAAGCATTAAACTAGTTTATACGTATTGTCCGACGTATTTCATAGAAACAATGGAAATTCATATTTCATATCAATGTTTAAGAATTACATTATTTTATTATATACTAAAAAAATACACAAATATACGTGGAATATTCATTTGCGTAATATGTTTATCTTGTCGCAATATTTAAGATAAGTCCAGTTACAGTATTATTACTTCATAATGAAATGTTTTCATCAATTGGCGTATTAGGTGTATCCAGATTTACAACATTTTTATTTGGACAATTCATGTTTGTGGTTTGTGACGGAAGTTTCACTCAATAGGTTCGTAGTACATTCCTATGATATTATATTTTACAATTGAATCGAAATTTTTAAAAACTACGGTTAACAATTTCTGAAATATCGCAAACTGAACACCACAAGATGTTCATATAAATCCAAATAAATTTATGGCGCATTCATGTGACTATTGCTGATAAGAAAATGGATATTTAAGCTAGTAGATCGCGCAAAACGGCTACTGTTTCCGCAGTAGGTGAACGCTAAACATTTACACGCAATGTTCCGGCGTACGTACAAGTTTTTATTTTTATTAGACTGGATTAACTCATTCAGTTTGCTCATTTCCAGTCATAGTTTGGATTTTATACGTGCACAGCACGTTTTCCATCAATTACGACTCCAATGATATCGAGACCGTTGTTGAGTGGCGGCGAATACAGTTTGCATATGCTAATGAAAAAGCTCGCAAAAACGATATTGCCGCTGGCACTTTTAATCCAGATGTGCCCATTCCCATTGACGTTGAGGTGTACCACAGACAGGAATTTAAAAAACCCATGTTATTCGTGACTATTCCCAAGTTTCAACCGGGTGTCCCGGTTACACTTGGATATGTTACGGACCGAAAGTATGAGGGCGATCCAGAAATTGCACCCTTCCCATCTTGGAGCTGGCATAGAAATACGTCCCAGTGTCATAACAAATTGGTTTCCGTATTTCGGGTCAAAGTAAGAAGTAGAAACCACATTATCAGTTGAAAGCTAGTGGTCCTTATGTAATATTTGGGAATGTTTACAGCTTGATAGATGCGGACTTTTGCATGTTCTTGACAGTGGAAATGAAGGTAATGGTGTGATATGCCCACCGAAAGTAGTAACATTCGATTTATCACTTGTAAGTTGAAAAGCATTGTGTGCGGCTAGTATTTCATGTTGGTATTTCAGTTTCCCGAAGTAAAACGGCCCATATTTACAATATCATTAGCCCAAAGCATGTACAGAAATAATTCAATTTTCGTCACTCCGATTATTCAAAACTATGGTGACGATTGTTTGGACGGAATAAATTTTTATTTAGCCGATACCGCACGTCATCGATTAGTTGTAGTTAGCCGTCACTTTGGAAGGGTTTATTCGCATAAAGTAATGCAGCCTGAAGCCGAGTTTAGCAATTTCGATATTCTGGGGGACCGATTTTTCTTGGATGATGGTATCATGGGCATGGATCTCTCCCCGGAGAAGAATGCGTATGATAATAATCGAATACTTGTGTTCTCAGCGCTGGCCTCTTCGCATGCAGCTGCTTTGGATGTAGCATCTTTGTTTGATGATGGATTTCCAAAATTTATAGTAAGCTCAATATCACTGGATTCAAATGATATTTATTTTCATCTTTTAAGAATTATCCAACACCACGAAGAAGTCAAAGTGCTGCAATGGCTGTAAGTAAAACAGGCGTTGCTTTCTTTGGCGATATGTCCAATGCATCTATTACATGCTGGAATACAAAATCATGGGATTACGGAAAATTTATCCACACAATATATAGAGATACAGTTACCATGCAATTTGCCAGTGGCGTTAAGGTACGTAGGCAATTAGATAGCATTGCTACGTTTCACTAGTATTATTCATTTTTATGGTACGATAACATTAACCTGAGACAACATGTTTTTTAAAAATATTTTTGTATTTTTTGTATTTAATGAATGCTATATAAATAAGCATTGTAATTAAATGTAATTTTGCAATGTTCTGTGTACAGGTTGTTGAGAATCTCGCTGGTGAGGAACAATTATGGTTAATGACCAATCGCTTTCAGAAGGGGGCAAGTACTGGTTATAATTTCAACGAAATCAATTTCAGAATATCAATGGGCAATATAAACAAATTATTAAAAGGCTCAAAGTGTTAATAGTTGATTCTGTACTAAACGTATAAACGAAAAAGTGAGTACTAAACACTCAATAAAGTAAAAATAATTGAATTTTGGGTATGGAGTATTAATAGAAATACGTATAAACCTCATCACTATTACTAGACATTTAATTAAATGATATTGTTTACGACATCTTATAATCAATTCTATCGAAATCGTGAGCAGTTATTCCACCAGGTAGACTTAGTTAAAGAATTGGCGCAGCGACCATAACAGTAACAGCGCGGTGTGCCCGAATCGCAGTAGTTGTTTTCCTCTTGGCTCACGCGCATCGGTAAGAAAGTTATTAATCCACACCGGCCAGCAGGACGAGAGACTATACGAAGCAGGAGCTCCAAACGAAACTGAGCATCTTGAGTGCGTGGCAATTGATTTATAAGTATACATACAAGTATGGTTTTAAATTGCACTGGCAGAAGCAACCACAACCAACTGGTAACACTGCTACTGATCATTAAGGATTGCACACAATCGCTACGGTACATTAGAATAGGTTCATTTGCTGCTTGCTTTCCTAGCTTCGCAATCACCCATCCGTGGACGACAACCGTGACAATGTGACGAACTGCGAGTAAACACTCAACCGCAGACGCATTTATAATACGTGATCTTGTTCAAAAGTTAGAAGCATTCCATGCGCAATTCAATTCGATGTACCATAAACGCACACACCGCGGAGAAAGAAGAAGTATCATGCCTGCCCCTTGATTAAATTTATATTCGATTATTATGCGAATTGCAGCGCAATTTGAACATTTCATTGAGATAATCAATCAATATTTTTACTGAGTGAAAGTGCGCCTGTAGGTAATTAAGAACTTTATGACGTTTCTTTAATTAGAAGCATTCTATCTAGCAGCTATTGTTATAAATAATTGAAACAAAATCATTTCCGGTGTGCGTGCGAAATTGCCCATACTTATCGGTTTTTTCCGCAGTGATATCTATTCAAAACAACATTTCTATACATCAATTACATAATCGTGGCAAATACGATAAACACGTTTATCTTTGTTGTCTAACTTCCGACATATATGGACTGCACCACTCGCTTCCTTCCTTTGCGCCGCGCAATGTTGAAGGAAGTAACTAATTAATTAGAAAACATGACCGCATAAGTTTGTATATATCAGACTTTCGGTTTATCCGTTCACCGAGACGCTGCTATGCGTATTACGAAAAATCCAATTTCTCCCGTCTCGTGCAGGCAGGATTTCAATGCAATTACAATAGTGCAAGATTCCCTCAAATGCGAATTATATTGTGCACTATGCTACATTAAGGCGAACGACAGAAAATGCGTTCAATTCACTATGTACAAACTCATTGTGAAATTAATAAATAGCATTCTAGTACAATGCAGATTTTCTAAGGCTTGGTAGCATGTTTTGGCAAGTGAACGGCAGCAAAATGTGGAATAGACACCACCCCGTGGAATTCGGGTCATAAGAAGTATATGCACATTGAATATTATTGAATATTAATCATAAGAAATAAATCCTGGCGTACATAAACTGAAAGCAAGACGCAGACGTCTGCAGTCGCTCCGAGTTTTAATTAACGCAAAATTAAACAACTTTTACTTCTGATTCGAACGGCTTTCGAAGACACCTGATTAAGTTTGACTCTAAACGGTGCCGGATTGAAAATGTGCGTGTTACTAGCGAAAAATTATGGAGCACGCGTTGCGCTGCAGGAATGTGCTGCAGATTTTTTGCCCTTCTATATTAGAATTCCGTAATAAGCGTGAATGCATTTGTTGCAGCTACTCCTAGCGACGTACGAATGATGCATTTGTAATCGCAGCGGACATTTCGCCTGTCGTACATGCAGAGCATGGCCTTAACATCGACGTCCTCTTCGTGGTTCACCAATTGGCATCCTCCGCAAACTGTGTTCCATCAAGTTAAGGAGCTGCCGCACTACGACCCATTCGCATTGTTGCACTACGACGACGTCCCCTTCACTTATTCACAGGATGGAAAGCGTGCCAAACAATCGAATTGTAAGTGTTTCCTTACCATATGTCTGCCTACGGTTCCGATGGTGTGATGTAATTGACATGAAAGGTTCATCAAGCAAAATTGAACACTAGCTAGAAGCAGAATGTGAAAGTGTTCAGAACAATGATGAAACGATCGCATGTATGTGCTTTTTGTGTCTGATGTTATACGGATCTTTATGATGTAATCAATTAAAACTAACATTTCACATACAAATTTCCATTAATGCCACACTGAGGATTGAAATAATAAGGCAATTAAACTCGCCGAGTTTAGTTAGCTGCTAGTGGCATTAAATAAACAATTTGAAATGCATGATGGCAGAAAAAATGATATGTGATTGATAGTTTATAAATATGCAGAGACAATTTCGAAATCGCACTTGAAGTCACACGCAAACAATTATGGGCGAGCCTTGTCCTAATGGCCTTGCCCTTTATTCTCGCACGTGCATTTTACCAATATCAACGGTTAATTATCGATATATGTTAATTATTATAGCATGTTTTATTAGCTTATTACTAAAATATAAAAGAATGATAAATTATTCAAATCGGTACATAACATTAAATAGCAATTTTAAACCACGAAAGAATTAAACGTAAACTGATAAGATTTATCATAACGGTAAACAAGTTTTAGCATAATAATTTAAACAAACTTTAAATTATTTAACAGGTGATATGTCGCGAATAAGAAAATCAAATATTATACGGGATGCGCAACATGTGATAGACCAGTTCAAACTGCGATGCGGGTCGAAATACAAAACCTAATTAATGGGGAAAATTACTTTAGGAAAGAAAAACATATATACACATTTGTTTCGGTTTAATTCAGTGGGTCGCCATCAAAGAGTTGACGGGCCGCATGCGGGCTTTTTTGCATAATATGCAGGCCTGCACTACGCTATCTACCAGTGCACTGCAGTGGTGCTTCCGCCCCGAAAACCAAATATTTCAAAGAAAACTTCAATTATTTCAAAGATTCTTGAAAACATATTGTAGTGCATGGATAAGCAAATACATTGGTCAACTTACATTGCGTATCTGTCCGTCACATCCCCATGACAGAGTCCAAACTTGCTCGGAACTTGTATATTCTCTTGACTATAAGGGCACCAGACCCCAATAATTGAAATCCCTGCTAGCCTAATGTAAATCCTTGGTACGTATAGAATGTCGGCTATAAGCTACACATAGGTGATTTGGTGCAATGTAGACGATCTCATGGGTGAAAGATGTTGGTAATTGCTGCTAATTTATGGAAAATACTCCAATATCATTTGAACTAATGAGAATACATATATTCAAGTATCTATATGTGCCTATTAAATATCCTAAACGTAAACTTTATCCCCATGCTATCTGAATAATAACTTAAATTTCACTTCGTCTACAACTTTATGTTAATTTATAATAAGTAGATAACATTTCTAAGGACACGGTAGCAGTATTTACAATATTACAGCTACTAGACGAATTAATTAGTTAAGATTTATATTTGAATGGGGTTGATCGTAATTTTCAGTGCCATCCAGTCAGTCAAGCAATATGAACAAGTTTCTACCGTACTTTCTTACTCTGGGAATCCTTAACGGACAAGATATTCCGACAGTGAATATACTACAATCCCAACCCACGCAAGTTGCAGCAATGGATGAGGAAGTGACTGGGCCATTCAACACGGTTTACGCCTGGAAAACGGTGGAGTTTAAGTTCGATTCAAAAGTGGAAAGGGCTAACGCCATAGCTTCTGGCGGCTTTAAGCCTGACAACAATTTACCTCTTGGTGTGGAAGTGGCAAAGGATCGTATGTTTGTCAGTTTTCCGAAATGGAAAGATGGTGTGCCCGCCACGCTAACCGTTATACCAAAAACACGCAAGGATAACAACCTCTCGCCAGAATTTGTTCCATACCCAAATTGGGAGTGGCATAAGACTGGTATGTTTGTAATTTATTTAAGACTAGGGTTTTACATATTGTTCTGATCGTGTATTTGCTTGCTTCTCTGGATCCGTTATAAAATATATTTACAACAACTTCTTCTGGACAATTTGGGAAAATGCTGCTTGCCAAATGTATACTTGAAAGGCATTGTTATGTGCCCGTATATACTTCAAAGAATGTGTCCTTTTTGGATGGTCATCCGTCAAAAGGTGTTTTAATGGCTCTTTCCATTTTATTGCGGAGCTATATTGAGATACAACAATCATATTACCAAGAGTTTCTTAAGGATCATTTTTATAATTTAATCCAGAGAATGCTTCATTTGTCCATATGATAGAATTGCCTTGGTTGGTTGGTGAGGGTGGCCGCTTTCCGCGACTTAGGCCTTGATGGGCCCATGGACTTGCCTTGACTCGCTCGTATTATTCGCATTCTCTTTGCTCTGATTGTTTTTTACCCAATGCTGATTTCTGTTTTGGCATGTTTTGTTTGTTTGTTTGTTTCATTTTGACATAAAACCGAATATACATACATAATTCTTTTATTTTTTAATTCCGCAACTATTATTCAATTTCTTTGTTTTTTATATGATCTACTTTAACGACACATTTGTACCGAACATAATATTGAAAACGGGAAACATAAAAAACGTACTTTTCTTTATATATATATATGTTACATTAATGTAATAAATCCGTATATTATGTATATTAATCGGTAATTATGCATAATCATAAGGGAATTTGGTTAATATGATGAATTTTTAACAAATTATGCAAATTTATCAAAATAATCCGTCGGTATGCCTTATTATCAAGTCGTAGTGGTAAATGCGATAATAACTGAACGGTATAGAAATCAAGCAGTTATGTTGCCATCAATACTTGAGAAATAGAGGTATACTTGTAAACCTAGTTTTCTTACATTTGTGACCTCATAAACCTCGTTTACCTCGTGTATTTATCACCAATCCAATTAGAGGATTTTCTGAACAGGAAGATTCGGTATCAGAAATAGTTCGTGTAACATGCCAATCTTTAAGAATTTTATCATATTTTCCAAGCATATTGGAGATTACACATAATTATCGATTATTATTTATCATTTTAACCGTAACATATATATTAGATCTTTTCTAATGCGCTTGCATATTTCAGGCTCTTGCATGGGCTTAACCTCCGTGTATCGTATGCAAGCAGATAAGTGCGATCGATTATGGGTCATGGATTCGGGCCAGATAGATGTCACAATTAAACCTAAACAAGTCTGTCCCCCGGCTCTTTTCGTGTTCAACTTGAAAACCGATGGGCTAATATTGCGATACCCAATGCCGGACGCGTTTATCAAGCAGGACTCGCTCTACACGAATATCAAGGTGGATATTCGCGATGATAAATGCGAGGATGCGTATGCCTACATGACGGACGTCTGGCGCTTTGGGCTCGTGGTCTTCAGTTTGTCTCGCCGCCGCAGTTGGCGAGTGACGGATCATCTCTTTTATCCAGACCCTCTCGCTGCTGCGTATAACCTTCACGATTTAGACTTCGAATGGACGGACGGTATATTCGGTATGGCACTAAGTCCAACAAGCAAGGAAAACTCCGAACGCATTCTGTACTTCCACCCAATGAGCAGTTTTCGCGAGTTTTACGTTCATACCTCTATCATTCGTAATGAAACCGGCTGGAGTGACGTAAAGGATGCGTTCAAGGTGATGGGTCAATCGCGAGGAACAAATGGACAGACAAGCGCTTCAGCCATGGATCGAAATGGCATACTCTTCTTCAATATGGTAACGCGCGACTCAGTCGGTTGTTGGGACAGCCGCAAGCCTTATAAGCGACTCAATCTCGGCATAACAGCAACCAGCAATGCTAGTTTGCTGTTCCCCAACGACCTTAAGATAGACAACGAGAAGAGGCAGAGCGTGTGGGTTCTCTCCAATAGGTTGCCAACGTATTTATATAGTAATTTAGACAGTAAGCAATACAATTTCCGCGTGCTCCGAGCATACACTGATCAAGCCATAAAAGATACTATATGCGACCCTACTTTAGCTTATGAGCACAGCTACGAACATTTTGTCGATGAAGACGATTGTTATTCAAAAGTCTAATTAATTTAAAATATGCCGATGCCTACCCACACATGACACTAATATCACCCGCCATTGCTACCCTATGTGCACTAATATTCGAATGTTTAATACCAGACTGTTAATATTTTTTGCTGAATTTAATTGACTTCCTATGCAGTATCCAAACACATACAATGTCCGTTGCAAGTATCGCCACTATTTTATTTTATTACCTATGAGTTTTTCGCTGCTTTCTGTTCACGATTCAGTCTCAGATTTTCATAAAGTGCTTGGGTATAACCGTCTTCGCGGTAGGTCTTCCAGTGCGCACGAGGTTTCTGAAGAGAAATATCCATAAACCTGTCATCATTGCATAAAACTGGATCACTTTTAGCATCATCCTTGTCGTTCTTCAACGATTTATTCGCGGAAATTGGCAAGTGGCCTCTCTTATATGATGTTGATGTAATAGCGCCTACTTTCTCTGGCTGATTTGCTATTAAATACATGAATCATTATATAAGCAGTAAATTACATTATATAATTACGGGATATACCTGCATTAGTAGGTCTAGGTAAGTTATTTTGTGACTCGCCCTTCGCTTCGCAAGTTCGTGATACCAGTTGTCGGGCCGTAAGAATTCTACTTGCGTATGATACTTCAGTTAACGCTGCATCAATACTTGGCGATGATACCTGAACACTCGCCTCCAATCGCTTTGTATGCAGTGAACTTCTTTGTGGTAGCTTTGGTCTTAATGGAAGAACTTCCACAACGGGTGCAACTTTATCCAAAGTCCGGTCTTGTCGCAAAATATAGTTAACGGCCGTAGAGCGTACTGCTAAAGCACCCAATTTAGCATCCTCTTCCTCTGGCTTTTTCCAATAGTCTTTATTTTCGGTAAGCATGTTCAATACAATTGCAATATTGGGATCGTTCAGTAGTTCGCTAACGGTGCGATACTCTTCGGTAATCAAGCCATGTTCATCAGTCACGGTAGCTTCTTCAACCAAAACAGGTTTCTGTTGCTCCGCCGCCTCTTCCAAATTGCTAATACATTGTATCTTCTCATTCTCTATATAATTGCCAGAATCAAAATCCATGCTGTCCGAATTATGTTCTAACACTAGCTCTAAAGGCTGTGCTCCGCTAGTGCATGCGTCTTGCGTAACGACTATCTCCGTTTGCCGATCTCTCCAGCTGGATATGGTCAATAATTCCATAGGTACGAGACTGATGCTCGCGCGTCGCCCGGATGCTAACTTTTCCGCCGCCATATCATTCATAGCGGTATCCTCCATCCGCGCGATTAGACCATCCAATGAACGTGAAAACTTTGGCCTGTGAATCAGAAATGATGAATTTTAACAATGTAATCAAATTAAATTATGAGACAAGTTTTACCTTTCTACCCCATAGTGCTCTTCAATTATCAGACGTGTACGGCGCCGGCGAGCTTTCATTTCAGTTGTATCTATATACTTGCTTATACTCATAAGTTTCACCAAATCGTTGTAGAATCTATTATTTGAAAAACGCAATACGATAAATTCAATGATTAGAAGCTCACTTTCCAGTGTGTAACTCACGCCAGAACCAGGCAAAACATATAGAGCGATGGTATATCTTCCATAAAATGTGTCAAGAGAAACTCCCAGCAAGTCGGTTGCATAAAATTGTAGCGTATGCATAAATAAACCCCAATGAACAACGAAGCAAAACCAGTAAATAAGCATTTAATAGCGTTAATGACCAACCACGGAATTAATAATCCGGCGCGGTCCTCCTACGTTACCCGCATAGCGTTATAACTATACAAATAAAAATCAAGTCACGCACTTACAAATATTAGAGGATATAGCATCACAATATAGCATCCCAGGTAGATATGGATAGTAAAGGTGCGCACGAAGACAATCATGGCCAATGCGTTTTTAATATTATATTCCATGACACCGGAAAAAATGCGTGGATCCATCTGTGTATCCCATATCTTCCGTAGATTTGTGTTAAACTCAAGCAGCGATGCATCAAATATAGTGCACATAATTCCAAAGAATGAAAGAATCATGATTTCAGTTTGAAGTGAAAGGCCAAAGATGTAGCCGACACGCACCATGGCGCTTGTTTGAGTGTGGTATGTCTCACAGTAATTTTGAAAAGAATCAACAACGCCTACGAAATCAAATTGACAATTGTTTTATGGAATAACAAACATTAGCAAAAACATCCAATGTCACAGCTACCTTTGATTTTCAAATACGTCACATAACAACGATCATGTTCACTCATTATCATCGTTTTTTATATTCTAGCAGCCTGGTGCATTGATGGTGACATGGCATAAGTCATCTTTATTACGCACGTAACGTGTTTTGTGGTTATAAAAGCTGCTAGATGTTCAGAACAAGTCACCCAGGTGAGAGTTGGAAAGTATACTTTCATATAACAAAAAGAACCGACCAAGATTAATACCAACAAGAAATACTTATTCAGTAATGTCTTTTCACACAGTATTTGATAAAAAAAACGTAATCAACTCCCAATGAGAAAGAGAGGATTAAAAACTGCCAAACAAATGAAAGGCATGCATGAGGGCTGGCTATTCCCTGAAATACTCATTGTAAGATGCATGATTTTAATATGGAAACAAAGGAGTATGCATTAAATTACCATTTCGTGGTAGTTTATTCATTTGAAAATATTGGTCCAACGAATTTTCATAATTTCCTTAATTAATAATCAAGATGACTATGGCCATTGTGGCAACCTACAATCAGCAGTGCTCAAAATTGCTTTGACTTTTACAGTCAAAGCACCTTTTTTGTTGGCTACCGCCAAATATCGGGTTCATTTTGTGCTTGATTAGCTACAATATGCAGCGAAGCACGAAGCACTTCTACTATCCAAAGAAAAGTGCTTCCGTTGTTGATTGTTTTTTGCTACAATAAAAAGATTTACGCACGCTATACAAGTAAAACTGTTTATAATGTCTAGCATAATCACAATTCCAATGCACCAGTGCTGCTAGTCTTATTCGTAGAAAACGTACACATGCTAACCGCAAAATTAAGTCATTTCAATAATCTCGTGGTGGAAGGAAAGCAAAAGCCACTGGTAAAGGATATATAAACAACCACGCATGATCCGGACACATCAGACAAACTCCATCTACCAGTTCATTTACTTACCGCACCATAACACGTTTAGTTCATATCCACCATCCAGCATGCATCTCTATTCGGTAAGTAACCAAGTAAACTACGATTTCGAAATATAAAAATAAAAAATTCATCAAAGATACTCGTCCTCTTACTCCTGGCTGTCGCCTCATGCGCAGCCGATGGCATTCGACTCAAGCGAAATAGCGGTGTCGCGGGACCCGTACACACGTACGTGAAGACTGATAAGCACGCCAACTTCAAGTGGGGCGTTCGTCACCACGTTGGAAAGCAATACGCAGGCCATTAGAAGGAGTAACTTGTAAATGCACTAGTAGTGATTAAAATCCGAAATAAATTTTTTGTCGTTTTTATTTTGTGCTCATTGGATGTTCATCGACCAATCATTCATTTTGATATTAGGCCTCAAACACGTACAAAGCACCCTTGCATATTTAACTTTCGCGCCCAATCGAGCAATCAGTCCTCGAGCACCGCTCTTTAGTGAGGCAACAATTTATTATATCTACAACTTAAATCGGGACCTGAAATAAAATGTCCACAAATATAGATTAGAGACCGCGTTGACTTCTTAATATGTCCAATACTGAGAAAGAATATCATGACGATTCAAAACAAAGCCATCTGGTCTATCGAACGCCATTGCGATCAACTTGTGGTTCTTTTTAATCTCCTTATCAAAAATGTCGTCGGTCTCGTCCAAAAATTTGGTAATATCCCACTCAACGGTAGGAAGTGGTGAGTTAATAATCTTCGCTGCAACGGTAACTTCTGGCACTGCATGGTTTTGCAGTGTCTTAATCTCCCATAAGCAGCTACTGAGAGCGTTTGACTGAACAGGATCGCGCTCCTCCATCACGTAGGGATCTTCGCTGGAGCTGCCGCCATCGGAACGATTCAGCAGAAACTTTAAGCCAGGATGCCTGCAAAGGTATACTTGGTATTCAGCACAAACAAGATAATTATTCGCTCACCGTAAGATCAAGTTTCCAACGAACATGCATATGATAATAACGTCCTCGCTGGGTGCAACAAGCGCCAGACGCGATAATCTCTTGGCGAATGCTGCCACCATGACTTCAGGCAAATGGGTGGAACTTAAGAAGATATCCGCCAAGTAATAGAGCCGACTTTTAAACTTGGTGTGAAATATTTCTGGCTCAAACATTGAATAGAGTTTGGAAAATATGTTTGGATAGTCCAGATTGTACATCTGTATCATGGTAAAGATGCCTTGTAGTGCTAGGAGGCTAATAACGCCGCCAGCATCCAACGAGTCCATAAGAAAGTCAGTCATCAGAAGAGGCTTTTCCAAGTGCTCTAATACATGCTCTAGCAAAATTAGGAGTAGTTGCTTGTGTGTTTGGGGAGTGTGCTCCCAAAGCATCAAGCAATTCCACACCTTGTTCAAACATCGCTTCGTAACTCCCAGATCAAAGGTGAATTCATCTGCACTGCAGCAGAGTAATTGTGGCTCCTCATTCTTCGTCACATGGAGTTTCTGCAGTAATCTTAAGTAATTCATGTGGTAGGCTTCTGTTGGATTGGACTTGGCTGTGATGCCAGGCAGTGATTTCCAAGTGTAAAACAGGAGGTCATCATAGATGAGGAACTCTTCAAATTTATTGGAGAGGTGAAATGCCGACGGAGAATTAAACATCTTCGTGAGGAGCGCCTTTAATTTATGCACGGGAACGGGATATGGCAGATTAGATTTTGCATCTAGAGGATACATGCCCTCATACGCGATTAGCTTCATTGCACTAGCCATGGCTTGCTGTTGGACTTTAGTGGCATGATAACTAAAGCATTCTATTATTTTGGTGAAGCACCCGTCGTACATTGCACGCAACCATTCCTTATGCTTGTTCTCCGGCGTATGTGCAGCTGGCTTTAGTGGCACCGTTTCCTGATACATTGTACCATCTTTCAATAAGTTTGTGAAGATCAACTCAAATGTGAGTATACATGCCGACGCATCGACTCCGCTCTCGTAGAGCTTGACGATATCGACCAGATGATTGCAACTTTTACGGGATTCTAAAAATTCCTGACCTTTCTGCCGAAGCAACTTAAGCATCCTAATCTTGTCCTGACGCTCCACGGAAAACATTGCAACAGAACAAATTTTTAGTCGCAAAATACTCGCACACTGCACCCGCCGACAGAGAATGGACGAACGAATTGTCTGTTTAATCGGTATTCCTTTTGAGGTTATGCGCGAGAACGGTAACCTCGCAACGGGAAAACTCGCCTACTTCAATATAGCACACAAGAAAACAAAATCTATTCCTTGAACTAGAAGATCAACTGCGAATTAATATCACAACCTTTCGTGCGCGTCCGCGTGTTTAGTATTGTGCAATCAAGCAAGGCGCTTGCATGCTGTTCACGACACCACCTCCCAACCACAACTACCATTCACGAAGTGACGCATGCTCTACGTGCAATCATACTGCCTCTTCACACATAGGCCGTCAGGGATCAACTAGCCTCGTACGTCACTTTTCCAGAACTTGCGTTTAACACTTTTGTAAACCAGATGTAAAGGAGGATGCAACGTTTGACTGTGACACAACAATGTAATAACAATGTGAAACAGCTTCTGCAAGGTTTGGACATGTAGTTATTTCCAGACCAAATCGATACTTAGCTCGCTTCAATATCAATGCATATGTAAATTTATAGAAAATGTGTAATCAATTAATGCATGATAGTGATGAACAATAAACAATACAACCTCAGCTAAGGAATTGGGAATAATATTTTTTTATTATGTTTTAATAAATTGTCTTTCCTGAAAAGCGAAATGTGTTGTTTAGTTTATCAATAATTTAATCTGCGCTTTGCAGTAAGTCTGTAAATAATAAAACTTCTGAATCAATACACTAACGCCAGAAGTAGCAGACAATGAAACGACTATAAAGTGTTATTGCGATTGATTCGAATACATTATTGCACATCATCACAACCAATTTTAACCATAGATATGGATAAACTCTAGATGTAGCGCCT
>JARJDV010005628.1:0-20455 GCA_030264675.1 Anaulacaspis nigra | reverse complement strand
GGCGATATAAGCGAGCTGCGCACTCTCTACTCAACTCGGCGCTTTCGTGCTTTCACGCAGGGTTAGTGCGCGAGGAGCCGGTTGGTGAGCTTGCTTGCAGCTAGAGCTAGCTGGTAATGAAGCGGACAAGAGAGGACGAGTCGCGCGCACTCCCGGTGCATCCATCGCGGACACGCGACTCACTGCCAAGTCACTTAAGTGTGTACGCTATGACACTTAACATAGATCTACAATGTCGTTTGATGAGATGTCATTTCGAGCGCGGTAAACGATTTGATTTGATGTTCGTTCGGCCCTAACGAGTTTTGACCGCTACACGAAAAATGTAATCGTAGAGTGTTTTCATGAAATTGGAGATTGCTTTAAATTTGCTTTTACTTTTGACAAACAGAACCACCCGTTGGAACAGAGTTAATATTTACTTGAGCGGCAAGTAAGGGCTGTTTGAATACGTCGCGCTTATACGGTTTTAAGTGCTAGTTAACAAACGCTGAAGCGACTTGTTGGCTGAGCAAACACGCAAAACGATTGAATTTAAATAATGCGTTTTCCCTTTTTACAAATATTTCCTTCGTTAGCTAATTATTATTTGAACATCCGTGAGTAGCATCTGGCATTTGTTTAATCAAAATACTTTATCACAATCATTAAAACTCGTCCTCAGAATTCTAACTGGTATTAATTTTTCTAGTAAGCATTTCGAACTAACTAACGAGAAGTAGTTTCTTATTATGGCATTGAACTTGAAATGTGTCTATCTATTTTACCTAAAATAGAAAATACCTCGCAATGAAAATAATTGAAAATAACGCGTGTACACTATTTGAGTAATTTTTCAATTGTTCACATTTAATTATAATTATTCACAACAAAAAATTTCGCTATAAAAAGTACCACAATTTATTATCGAATGCACGAAGAATGATAAACATTTAGACACTTCACTACTTGCTCAAGTGTCAATCGCCTATTTACTTATAATATCAGCGAGTGCGCTTCTACGAAATTCACGAAAGATTCCGAATAAATAGTTTGTGCACTAAATATCTACATGTTTGTCAAGCGCTATGCTACAAACATTACAGTATAGAAACATTCTAATCCACTGCCAATGCAGAATATTCAAAGTACAAATTCTATGCATTGTTGCAATAGACACACGCATCATGAAAAAATTCCATCAGTCATAGCTCGCAGATTTGTCGTGTCAAGTGTGGATGTACCGTTAGAACTACTACAAAAGGCGTGGGAAGAGGGTGGAAAGCAAAAGGTGGTACGCAAGAACAAGTATAAAGCAAACAGAACACACGCGGCATAAAGAAAACCTGAAGAGCGCGAATAAATGAGAAAAAAGACGAAATAAAAACGGAGCTTATTTAAAGCGATGAGAAGGAAACATCTGTCCAGATGGCAAATGGCAAAGAAGCGTCATGTGCAACGGGAATTTACGGTGGCAATTCATCTTTTTAACTCTTTTCGTCGCGGCAAGGGATGAACAACCGCAAATTCCAGTGCGTTCATTCTCAGCCACAAAAGATACACAACCTAAAAAGGTGTTTCACAAAACGCTGTAATCGAGTAATTTTTGAAGATTGTAGACTTGTTTTTTACGCGTTTCTAAAGTCCTTGCAAAAAAGAATTGAGCCAAGAAAAAATACATATTTAAGGACAATGCTTACAGCCGACAATGCATCTCATTACTATACAAATAAGCGTTCCATTAGATTTTAATTAAACTTCATGAACAGATTGCAATGAGGCAATATAATAGACCGACGTGATTCAATTTGTTTTCGACATTTACCACTTGCATCTAATCCGACAATGCATAAATGTATAATAGAAAAAGCTGGTAATCAAGAGATGCCAAAGAGTAATCTATTTATACGCGATACTTGTGTGGAAGGCAACAACCAACAATAATAACGAAGTATTGCACGGTAGTTGAGTTTTAAATTACTTTTTTTCGTATCAAATATAGAAAAAAAATGTATATCTATCCATCAAATATTATTCCAAGTTGGTACAATATTTTATCTACTGTAAAATAAATACCACGTGCGTAGTTTTTTAGACTTGCAAAAAATATGCATTATTTTATCAGTATGTATTTAAATAAAGCGTGAATTGATAACAAATGACAAATGAGTCCTAGACGAATACATGTTATTGACTGCTTTTTTAAACTAAATTCATGCTAAAGCTTATGAATTCTAAATCCTACAATTACCTAAAAGCGCGTGGTTTGAACGCGTGGAATTGGTGCATGAAATTAACCATTTTGCAATAATTAGTACCTAAGAACAGTATGGTATATTTTCTTGTAGGCCAAATATAAATAAAGGAAGCATTAATTATTTAATAATAATTAAAACGGCATTAATTATTGCTCAAGCGAACTCTCTAAACGAAGACAGGCAATTCATAAGTGAGTTTGGCTCTTAATGTCATCCAAATTGTATATTATGTGCACTTAAAGTCGTTGCGTGGTTCAATTAACCCACATTAGAATAATATTTGGCCGGACCATATAGCATCAAGCGCATCAGAATGGTATGTGAACGAATTAATCATAGGGCTTTAATTTTCATTTCAATTCCTTTCAGCATCGCCCGCGATGATGATGATGATTGCTCGTGCGTGTGCTGTACTTGGAAGAGTTGTTGCACTTGCACTTGACAAACTTATTGACGCCCTCTCCTATACGAAATGAACAGAGAAACGAGTAATGCCGTATAGGAAGTAACTACGCGCCCAACATATAAATGATATAATCAAAAATTTCAGTTGAATATCATGCGTTTAATCAGCACTCTGAACGTTGACCTCATCGATGCGTTTATATTTACACGACACGATACGACACGACTAAATAAAGCCGCCAGTGAGAGAATACGACCGAGAGCGCGCACATAAAATTTTCAATAAATGTCTTTAAAATAACCAAACTTTGCGCTAAATTAAGCGCATAATACGCTGATTTTCAACGCTTTTTGCGAGTCACATTTAAGATTGGTGTTTATCACATTTACTTATTTATAACTCTTTTCTTCGCGCTATTTAAATATTGTTTTGATTCGCTTTTAAACTTTTGCGGGTGTGTTGCGGAACCGCAAGTAAACAACAGGCATCCTAGCCAAAGCCGAATTTATTGTGCATTGCGCGTTGTTTTAATGTAAATAAAGCTTTCAGCCGGGATGCACATGCTGAACGCGTATGAAAATAACTGAAAACCGCGAATCATATGTTGATAAACACATAGAATTTGGTGCCTCCAACGCGCAAAGTCGGCAGCAATAACAAGCACGATCGGCGTTAAAAATGTTATAACGTCCTTGCAGAGGATTTAATTTTATGCCAGTGTGGCGTATTTCGATACCGTGAGAGGCTACTGTGCAATCTGCTTAGTTGGAGCTTTAAAGCTCACCTCATACCTACTCACTGCTGCCCGCCAAGTGAGAAACTTTCAGGAATTAAAAGTAATCAACTCTCAACAAATGACTTGTTAAATGGCAGCACACACGGCAAGATATCAATTCCCAACTAGCTCGTATAAATTTGCAACCGAGATTAAAATAATGATTTGATTATGACCGCTACAATCATGCGGTTAGAATGCACGCTGCATTCATTTATTATTTACGCGCAATTAAAATGATACATCGAATTTCGCTTTGCCACCTCGACGTGTAGTGTATTTAAGTTATGAGCACGTTTCATTTTGCGCGTTTTCAACGTTTTTTACGCTCACTATCGTCCGCAGTAATCGATTGTACGTATTAGTGCAGCAAAAAAGAACTGACCTGGATTTTATCCGAATGATGATAATAGCTGCACATGCTGGCGACGTGCAGCGATCGCATATTAGCTTTCAGCGCGTTTTATTTTCACTCATAACAAACGCAAGAAGTAATTGGAATGCAAATACAATCAGCGAGGAAATTACGCTGCTTCGCGTGTCATTCATCCACAGGTAATTAGAAAAGTTGTAATGCAGATACGTACACGCTTGCGATTAGTAAAGTGAAATGATTTTAAATTGTACTTTAATGATTCTTATTTACCTTGCAGATAGAAATTGATTAAGGAATGAGAAACACCTAACTCATTTGTTAATTAATCTCACGAATATAAATATTGAACGCATAATTTCTTTGAAAAGTGATCTTAGAAGAATCACGCATATCTGGCAAATATGGACATTGATGAGTTATATGATCAACAGAAAAAAGTGTATATGATAAAAATGTCATGTAACATAGTTATATATCTCCAAGAAAAGTGCGGTGGTGACTTAATAGCTCTTTCCTTGAATATTAAATAGCGCTTTAATAGAGCAGTAATTTTCTCATCCGTATAAAAGTCTTGTTTGCAAAAAACTTATAGCGTGCAAGTTCAATTCTTTGTAATAGATATCATTACGACTCCAAGCTGCTCCCCTTTTGCAATGCGTTGGTTGGTTTGCATGATGTTTGCTTGACGGAGAATCAGGCAAAAGTTCGTTAGAATTATTATGTATCATCATCAACCGTCGTCCACGATAGATGCACATATGTGAATATGCATTGTGTGTGTTCCGAAGCAAGAGTTGAATTTCAAACGAATAAAAATGAATAAATACAACAAAATATGTATATTAGAATAAAGGCGTTAGAGCTAATGTCGTATTCAGAATGCATAAAAAAATATAGACCGGAAACGGTGTGCGGTCGGTTGCAAGTTGTTATAATTTTCATTTGCGCGTTTCATCTAATACCATGCGCCCGTTTGCTGAATCGTAGCGTTGTTTAATGTTTAGACGAAGTGAGTGCTCTGTTTGAAACGAATGAGTTATTTGCAAGAATTAACAAAAAACATCTGTCGCTATATCCGTCGCCTGCGTACGCCGATTGAACGTTAGTGCAGAAGGCAACGAATTAGCTCTGCACGAGAACAGAGCCGTGGCGAATTTGTTGTTGTTCCAACCCGGAATTCCTGCCAAAGCTAACTGACCGCTACGCACGCAAGTGCGGTCCTGAAATTGTAGACCGAATATTTTCCCTCTGTTCTATTTTCACACGTTGTGATAATGTCCGTTTGCCTGAATTAATTATGTAAATGTCATTAATTACCATTGTCTATTTGCGAACGAAAGTCCCCAACGGCAGACATGCGAAATAATTAAAACGTTTCTATAAGCAGTCCGTACTGCACGCTAATGCCTAATACGTGTCGCTCGGCACATATTTATTAGTTATTTATTTGTCGCTGCAATCGACAATATTTAATTCATTCCATTGTCTTGTCTTACAATATCAAATTGTATTGTTTCGGGTGCGACTTGTTTCCGGTTAACGCGCTGCATTGATGTTCCAACAGCGAATAAACAATACACAGTTCATGTCTGCCTAATCATCAAGAAAGAAGACTCCGTAACGGAAACGCGCACAAAACGCAAAATCTAACCGGTTACGATACTTGCTCCAAAGTTTTAGTAACATTTTCAAACACGTCTTCACATTGCGGCAGACATATTGAACACGTTTTAAGACTTAAAATTGTTCAAAACTTCTCAATTCCCCGATGCACGTGCATATTGTTTCGCAACAAGCATGCAATAAAACTTTGATGCAGAATAACTAAAAGCCAAGTTTACAATCGATACGCTTCATACGTGCAGTAATAAATTTTACGCGTTAAAATTGTTAAAGTTAAAATCAAAAGACGCCATTGTCACACGCCATGTGCACTTTAGATACTAAAACCGATCATTAAATCTTACATTCTATATGTGGTTTCAGTAATTAGATAAACCGCATTAATTAACCTTCTGGTATATCATTTAAAATTCATTGCGACCGCGAAGAAATTACATTAAAATGAGTTAAATTTACTTACACTAATCTAGCCCAATAATTTCGCAACATCTTGCACGAGCGCTGACACCAAACAGAATATATCTTTGACGAAACTATTTCCGCGTTTATCTCAGGGTTATAATTTATATTCGATTATTAATAGCGCAACGATCAACGGCCTCAACCTTGCTTTCAAAATTTTATTCTCTTCGTGCATGCATCGTAGGCAACCAATATATCGAAATTCAAAAAGTACTCACCTTAGCAGGATGGTCAGATGAATGTCGTGACTGAATCTATCCAAAGCGGTCGTTCCATCAACCCTCACACAATTAATCTTCTCCCGTAAGCTCGTTGACGTACCTACGGGTGGGTGGCGTTCTCGAAGGATGTCGAAAATATTGGGTTGACGCAGAAATGCCACCACTTTATCGTTATAGGCCACAGGAATGTCGGGATACGTGCTTGGCACAAATGAGGTGGTTGTTGATGGCCGAGGTGGAGGAATAGGTGCCTGCAAACATTACATAAAATATTATTATAACATAAAAATTTAATGCGAACTCGTCCTTACTTGGGCATCATCGACATGCCGCCTAAAGACTACGGGTTCAGTTGGAAGACGTGGGTCCATGTAGGAAGTACGTTTATGTGTATGATCGATAAAGAATTGCTGTTAGTAAATGAACAATAAGATAAATTAGTCCTTTTCCACCTTTATGTAGGTCATAATATGTCGGGGTTGTATTAAGTGGCGATGATAATTAATGAGCAAACTTACTTTGGAATTACGATCCTTCTTCGTATCCCAACCTGTTGGAAGCTCCTTTGTCGTATCAGCAAACATATTGACTAGAGCGACCAACTCCTTATTATGTTGATACTTCTCAAATGCTGCCGGGTCGCGCCGGATGCGACCGATCATATGCTTGAGTGTTGAATTTCGGTTATAGAGTGATAATGCGTCCTGCAAAAACAACAAACACATTAAGGATGCATATCGACACGCACATGACTCATGATTAATTACACGCAAACGCAAATAAACTAATTAAATATCAAGTTAATCATGCGGAAGACGCGTTACATCATTCTGTCAAGCGATGGACTATGAAATATTAAATAATTAGCATCGATTTCCGGCGCTAATTAATTAACAATGCGTCCTTACTTGGTTTCGATGGAGAGCAGTGAAAAAATCAGGCCTTGTTATGAGTTTGCAACCAGGCGGAGCTGATGAAAAATCGGCCAACTCAACTCGATGCGAACTTATTGTTCTTCGAATGCTCTGATATCTTCGGTCGAGTTGTCTTCTTTGCTGCTCAGCACCACTCGCGCATAAACCGGTGCTAGAACCAGGACGTTGCCAGGATGTTGTTCTAGTGGCATGATCAATATAGAAAACACGCCCGTGGCTATCCATTCGTGCTTCCCATGCTAAAATGTTGATAATAGCATAGTTATAAATATTGCTCGAGGTAATGGAAATGCTAATACACACATGGAGGCAGTGGTTCTTCATGGGTACTTGATCCAGTCGAGCTGGACACTTCATTAGCGATCACCCTATGTGATCGCTCAGGTATCGAGGGCAACCTCGATGCGGTGAGATGCCGCAGTGGAAGCAAAACGCCACCAGCACAAGCCTCCCCATCAACTACGTCCGTGCCGGACTGACTAGACATGGCTCGCAACGGCGACGGCTCAGCTGCGGCAGCAGGTAGCACAAATTCCTCATTGCTTGCCGAGGATGCGCTGCGCGAAGTTTCTGCATCACTTGAATTTGGCTCAGACTTCAGACTCGGCGGCTTCAATTCCGCACAATTTCGATTCCGTCGCGAATGATGAGTGGGCGTTGGCGGGCACACAGGTAAACTGTTCGGAGGCGAGACGCCTACAACGAGCGAAATCATCATCATGATCATCATCATCATAATCGCACAGTGTTTTTCGAGCCAAAAAACAAACAGCTTGTTTACTTACCTGATATGCGCGCCAAGATTTTGTTGTGTGGCTTCAGCGTGTCTTTACTCGGTGTCATGCACAACGGACTTGTCTGGTGATGGAGTGGTGTGCGTGGCTCCTTCGGTTCATCATCCACAAGTGCGAGTCGACTCTGCGTTGCTTGCATTTGTTGCTGCACCCCCTCGGGGGACAACTGACGGCTGAGTTTCTTATGCGGCTTCAGTGCGAGCTCCGGCGAAGGTAGAAGCTCCACCGAGCTTGCGGTTGACACCGAACTCGTCGACAGCGTACTTTCGCGTCCGTCGAGACTTTGTTTATGACTAGCAATACTCTTTGTTGTTATGTAATTGTCGCTCCCTATGTGTTTCTGCTCTGACTCATAACAGGGTGGCTCATCGGTGTCGACCAAGTCGAAGTTAAACGAATCCTCTGGTCGTTTAGGTTTATTCTGCCGCAAAACGGGCGGCTTAAAATTACTGCACCCATTCAAAGCATTCGTGCGCTTTAAGGGTCGATGTAAGCTGCGAGGCGGCAATGGTGGAGCATCATCGGCTTCCTCGGGACTGCTCGAACTCGCTGTCCAGATTTGATAATAATCTTTGCTCGGCGACCGAGCAGTGCGAATTTTTTTCTTCGTTCCACTAGCGCTCTCCGAACGCGTTAGACCATTTAACGCCTTCTTCTTGACACCTGTGCTGCCGCTGTGTAGCTCCTCAAGTGACGATGACCCTTTCAGCTTCACGGGGGGCTTCAATGTGTCAAACTCCTGCGGCTGGTCATCCGTGAAGGCGTTGTTATCAATGCCAGACTTATTCGTAAACTTATCTTTGAACTTAATGAATTTCTTAAACTTATCGGGCGGATCCTTTATGATTAATGGTTGCGTTTGCGCGATGTAGTCCAGCTTAGAGCCTTTGTAGTATCGAAAAACTAAGTGTTTTCCACAATCTATCGATGCAACAGGTAAATTATCAGTAAATTTACGACATATTACAGAGAGATAACTAACCATTGTGGATGTGAGGTATGTCTAGTAACCACATTGTGGTGTGAACATTTGGCTGCACTTCTTGCCGTTCCAATATCACTGCCGATTCTTGAATGCAATCATCAACAACACAAGTGCTATCTGTAACAAACGTTGAACGCAAATTGAGAATTGCTGTACGCAATTATATCAAACATGACTACACACTTTTAGATTAAAGCAACTAAAACAATAACCAGATAAGGCTTGAATTGTGAAACGAAAAACATATTGAGGGATGCTTCATTCGCAAGTACGTGCGGCTCATTTGAATAATCAATGACGAATGAATAATGAATGAGCCATGAATAAGTTGAATAACGCTGATTTATATTGTGTCACTAATGTCGCCATTAGCACTAAATCTATTCACGCGTACGCACACTGGCCTCGTAATTTGCAAATGTGCCATTCAATTTATAGAGAGGTATGCTTAGACAAAATAAATTTGCTAACGCATTAGATAGTGAATGAAGGAAATCGTGAGTGGTAAAAGGCTTGCGCATAAAGATTTGTAACCCAGTTTCGTGATGAATGAAAACCGACTACAACTTCCGTCTATCAATTGATTGCAGATTGCAAAGCGACGCATTTAGTCCTGATTTGATTTCCATTCACGAAGTGTCCGTCCGTCCGTTCGTACGATAAAGGCGAGCGTTTCAATTGCAATTGCGAACTTGTAAATTGTGCGTTCGTCGTATGTGCTGACACAATGACTCGTTATTTCACTTCCTGTGCGTTTTACGGACGCACTACTTCTTGCCAAGATTGCAGTCCAATAAACGCCCGGCTTAATCGCGCGCGCTCGTTCATTCCGGCCCGTGCAATTATCGGTTGCCCGCTCGCGATTTGATTATTTCAATTCCATTTCAGTTTATTATTGCAATGCAAAGCGGAAATCCTTCGCGGACGGCGCTCGCTGACTAAGCACTTACGAACGTTTCGCGCAAGGCGCTCGTTTGCCATTCACGGCATCGCACAAGGGGCAGTAACACAACGCAAGTAATCGAATAATAAACGACGCAGGATGCGGATGCATGAATAGGAGAGCATGCCCGGAGACTGTTGAGCATCAAGCGATTACGGAAGCGCTGCCACTTTTTTTCGAAAACGTTGCGCGATTGAAATATTGTTTGCTGGAGAATCGAAATTGCCGTGCGGGAAACGCGACGTCAGTGCAGAGGAAGCAGGACATATCAAACAAATAAACAAAGAGCGCTTCCGAAGACTTGTTGGTGTTTTACACAATTATTTAATTCGTATTTGTCTTGAGCGCAACGAAAGGAAATTCGCTCGACGATTATCCAAGACGAACAACGACGCAACAAGCCGTGCTTCCTTCGTCCGCCCGCTCCGTCTTGGGAGACGATTCCAAGACATGCCCGAATAATGCGCGCCGCGCACTCAGAAATCTATGAATGAATAAATTTTTCATTCATTAAATACGCGGGCAGGATTCACACCGTGCTGCGTTTTCACAATCATACGTACGCAGGTAAATCAAGAAAAGCAGGCACATTGTCTTGGCGCGCTGCACATCCGAGAGTAATTACTTAATGTATTCCCATGCCGTGTGCAATTTCCGGATACGCGCATTCTTCGCGGATGGCGCTTCTGGCGTTGCTTCATCAACAACATCGATGAATGAACGCGCGTTTTTATTACGCTCGTTCCCAATGAATGACTTCCAATGTAGCTGAACCTACCACCTGTCACTTACGTTGCGCGTGGCAGATGCAGCAACTCTTTATATGGTCATGCGACGAGCACACGCTCACTCAATTTGCTCGGCTACAGTGGCTGCGCTGTAATGAGTCGACCGACGAATTTTGATTAGGGTGTGCACCCGTAGGCAACAAACAACAAGAAATCCACACATGCGGTGTGCGGTGGTCATCATCCAATTTTCAAGTCCGCCTACCCGCATCCGGTCTGTCCTACGGCGCGCGGCGCTCGCTCATCTTATTAGGATGTTTTAGGGACCGTATGATTAAGCATGCACAGCCAGCATGCAGGGTTGTTGTGGTTATTAATTCAGCGAAACGCAAGCAGCGAGCAAAACAAGATTGATGCTAGATGGCCGCGTATGTCATTTCGCCCCACGTTCGGATGTTTATGGATAATGCATGCGCGTGGACAAGTCACAATATGCCCACAACAAGCAGAGGTGCAATTGCACCGCAGCAACAGGTAAATAAATGTACGTGACATTCTCGTAGTGTGCTGTTTGATTTATGCATTAGCATTGCAACGGAATTACCCTCAGCACCTGAGCGCCGTAAAAGATGCAAAAACTGCGATTTCCACTGTGCTTCTAAAGCGACTACAGCTTAAAATAAAATGCTTGTTTGTTTGTTCAAGAGCTTACACGCCAAGTTGGACCACACCGCGCACTGCAACAGTTGATGTCACTTTAATCCGCGTACGGTTTGTCTCTGTGGACTTGCACGCGATCGTATTAGGACGCATTAGTCATACATAAATTACATTGTGTGCGGATGGAATTATCGCAGACGAACGCTATTAGCGCATATTTGGTCGTGCGTTGTATGAGGATGGTAATGCCGAATCAATGCGCATTCTTATTTTTATTGGGACCGGAAGGAAGTTTAGTCAGGTAGCAGCAAACAGCGGTGTGGGCCAGCTGTTTTTACCGGAACTGGTGATGTTTTCATGCGTTTGCTTTTACAGCGCACTTTAGGAGGGAACGAGTAGGTTGGCGTTCGAAATTTTATGTCGGACGTCCTATATCCGGTCTAAGTATAAATCGTCTCTGCGTTGCATGGATGCGTCGTCTGTGCACTATGAATTCTGGTAAAAGCACAGGAAATTGAACATACCTAATGGTGAAACATGCTGGAAACACAAACAGCATCCCATGAATTGGTTATTGCCTCGTTTGCTACGTCTGAAGGGAGAACTAAAAATATTTTTTGTGCAAACAAATCGCTGCGAATACTTTTCCTCTCGTTGAATTTTCATGAATCATTTCCGTACATTCGCGAAATACGTCAGAAAATTTCGATAATTAGTTACTTCCCTTCGCATGAAACACCACTTCATTAGCTTCATAACTATCTCTATTCGTGGAAGATCTAAACACATTTCGCGGTTTCCCAAACGGATTTCAAGCCCGTAAAGACAATCGCTTTTATTATGAGCGCAACGATTGTCAGTGACATTATTTAAGAATTCATAGCACGCGTTTGAATTCCATCGAAGCGCCATACATATGGTGAATGCCTACGGCGAAGAAGATAAAAGAATGCGCCGCCACACGCGCGCACGCTCGCGCCGGTAAACCCATTGATGATGATGAGACAATGTGACAACGAGAACGAAAACCATACGCGCAGAAAACAAAAAGCAATCGCCTGATAATGAAACGCATGTTCGCCGACCGAAAAAAAGTGTGCGGCTTGTCGCGACGTGCCGGATATACCGACGCGACCGACGCAAAGATTTCGTCGAACTTTCGTCGTCGGAAGTCAACAATGCGCGCCATGCGAGTAGCTAGCAAGCTACTACGTTACGCGCTGAAGTTTTGAGTCATTCGTTTCGAATGTGCGGACAAGTGTGTGCGCTTGAAGCCCGGCGACACGCATGTGACACTTAAAAAGCAGAGACAAAAACGGAAGTGTTGCGTTAGGTCCTCGGCGTATTTATAAATTGGCTCGTAGTAAGTGCAGCGCGCGAGCGTTTAAATGATGCAAAGTATAATTAGAACATAGTTAGCATCTGTGTTCTATTAACTTATGACTTACGCGCCGCGTAAACCGAAGCAATCGAGAGATATTTTTATTTCACGTGCGGCAATTGCATAATGCACGAGTACGCTTCCGGTTTCATCACTTCTTCTTCCGAACTGCTTGATAAGATAACTAAAAATATTTTTCTTCTTTCCTCCCCGTTGAGCAAGCAATATTTCAAGATGCGGAAAAATTGAACGAAAATAAAGACATATACTTCCGGCACTTGAAAATGAAGATATGCTGTTAAGTATAAGCGTCATCGAGACTAATCCGAAATAAATCAATTACATTATCACCGTCATTCATAAATCTCCAGTTTGAAGAGTTTTCACCTCGTGAGCTTTTATCACTAAGCGACATGCTAATATGCATTTGTTTTTTTTCCTTGCCTTTATCTGCAAATCGATAATCTGAAATTGCTATATTGATATGCGATAGTAATATCCGCTACAATATAAAAATAATATTTTTTGGGCTGGTTCTTACGCGCATATAATATAAAAAATATTATATAAATATGTCAGCTGTTCGTTGATTAAATGAACATGATATATTCTACGTTACCCACGCATCAATGACACGTCAATCTCGTGTTTATTTGCACTTACTTTTCAAAGTATGTGCTCCATGTGCGCAATGTCCTATTTACTTACGAATTAGGTGAGGTCATGAAATTCTCTAGTGTTCTATTTTGGCAATAAGAAGAATTCAAGTTAAAATTCGAAAACTTCAGCGTGGCTGAAAATCTAAAAGTTTCTATGATGAAAATATTATGGGCGCATTTGCATAAAGCATGTAATCGAGGAATGTTGAAGTAAGTGCAGGATGAAAAGAAAAATCTGTAACGTCCTTGACGCGTGCTCAACGTCGTCGGCGAGTTGAATTGAACGCGACGAGCGTCCGGCGGCCACGCGCGCATTTTCAAAGGCACCGAGATGCGAGACAACACGCGGCAGACGCATCCTAGCCGTGGGCCCCACACGAACCGCCGAATGCACCACGTACTGCGATATGCATACGCTGCTACGCGCTCGCATAACTTTGATACACACGCTAAACTAATAAGCAAGAGACTTTAATTAGTCGTGCGCGCTCGCCTTTCTGCGAAAAGTTTGCGCGCTGCTCCGGCGGCTGCTGCTGCAGCTCCCGTAAAAAGCCTTACCGAATCCGAGATATGAAAGTGAGCAAGACCAGAAATCGAATCTATTTTTGCTTGGACGCGCGGACGCACACGCGCTGGCTACAATCAATCAATGCGACGGATGTGTGTAAACGCACACAAGATACACAGATGGATTGCACGCCGACTGACTGTTTAATAATATAATGCAATGGCCATTCGGCGTATTCAACGCGTATACAAAAACAGGATGTTTTGCTTATAAAATTGATACATCGTGTAAACAGTTGGAAATTGGCACGAATTGAAATACACACGCGCACGCATGCATGCATGCATGCATCGAATGCAATCCATTCGTCACGAACGAAGAAGTGCAATTTGCACGTGTTTCTTGCCACGCTATTAAATGTATTAATCATTTTCATAACAAGCGGCGTATTATTATAAGTACGCTGTTTGCATAAAAACTACTCGTTTTTATCTTGTGAACATTTCTTCTTCCTGTTGGCTATTTGCGCAAATGATATTTCATAATTTACATTCGCATTCGCGCTACCATTATCTACTTAGTATAATCAGATTAATCAGATAAAAACGCAAAAACCTACCACGAAAAGCATTAGACTAATGAGAATTTCCAGATTTATATAAGAAGTTGGAAGTGTAAACTTTTCAAGTAAACCTCAAAATTTCCCTTTACGACGGAAACTTTTCTATACTAATTTTAAATGACAATTGCGAGCACACTTTAAACAAACTATATACTTTTACTACTACTTGATTGCATTATTTTTAGATTACGTGTAACTTTCTAAAGCAATTACGTGTGTTACTTTTTATGTAAAAAAGCGCGCCTTTACAATGACCGATTGTCAAAGCATTTATTCTATCATTGCAGTGTGGTGAGAAGCAATGACACTTTCAAACTCCCACAAAATTAAAATTCCCACAAAAGTGGTTATGATAAAAATATGTAAATAAAGTGGATTAAACCTCCATCCATCGTAGACTTGAAACAATTGTCAGTCAATCAAGTTAATTGCATGAAATAGCTGTAACGCTTCAACGAGTGGAAATTCGATGCGATCGAAACGCGTCAATTGAATCAACCCGTCTAAACGCAGCCCATTACGAGCCGGTAATCATTCATCCAAATACATTGCAGCGTAATGCAATGGATTGGAATGATCAGTCGAGAGAGAGCCTAACTAAGCACGTTGGTGTGCTCAACGATGTGGGCGCTCATCGGCAATCAGTACGGGCGGCGAGCAATTCGAGAGAGCTGCACAATAATAATGAACAACTGCTAGCCTGCATAGCGACACATTATAAAAGGCTGTGCGAATGAAAGCCAAAGCATTCGATTGATCAGCAAATGACAATTCGAAATTAGCGTGAATCTTCCAAAAGCGAGCACATTTAAAACGCAATCGTAGTATCCAAATTTCAAGCGGATTTCCTGTATTAAATGCGGAGCTTCTAAAACGTACGCGATAAATCCGCCAACGTCATCGTAATTATTAAACAATTATGGAAGTTAATGAATGAACTTTCGCCTATATTCAACGTCTAGCTGTTAGCGTAATCTAGACGTGTCTCGTATTGCGCGTGATAACACTAGTTTTTCTCGTATACGTATTTTATGAATGAATTTTTATTACGCGACTGCATATGAACATGTGTGACTGCCACCTTTGCAGCTATGTCCCAATGATCAACGACATCAGTAATGGAATTTTGACCAATCATATATGGAATTACAAGCATTCGAGCGGGCGAATGTACGACTAAAAATAAGGAAAATATCTACAACTGGGGCATAACTTAACAGCCCATTCAACTGACACCCATGCAGTGCACTTTTACATCCGACATGGAAATTTCTGCCGCGGATTCGGGATACACACGTACTTTATATAAACACGTGAATGAATATTTTATCGATGCATTAAGTACATGCGCTGTATGAAATGCAAAATTATGCATAGAAAGTGCCACAAACAAGTAACAAATTCAGCATAGAAAGTACGATTTTCTAGCCGAAAAGCCAACTGTAAATGTACAGTTTTTTTTCACGACGACTAAATCAGCACGGTAGTGGAACGATTGTAGTTTGCTAATTATTCAGTTCAAAACCTTGGCACTTGTGTGCAATCTAAGTACACAGATAATAACAACACGTGTTGTGCAAATAGCGATACATACAAGAAATACTTTTTTCTGTTTAATCTACATTTCTCTGTTGACTCTGCTGCTGCTGCCGCTGTGTGCACAAAGTGAAAGCTTTGTTAATGCATTGACGTAACGCACAGCCCGAATAAAAAACAAATTGTAATTTCATGAATGAAACCAACGTGTACATTATGAATGAACGAACGAATCTCGCGTGACAGCCGCCCCGACGACGACGGCGACGACGACACCGTCAACATTCCCAGCAATAAAACCAATCGACAAATTGAGTGCGAGAAGCAAGACGACAATTAATTGATATAATTAACTCCGTTCGCACATTTAACGAGACAACTCAACTCCAAACGTAATTAAATTTTCTTCTCGTTAGGCAATTATTTCATTTTACACTTCTTTGCAATTTCTTGAATCATTTACTTCGAAGCGCAATTATTTGTTAGACATTCATGCGTTATCAACAGGTAGCCTTGCAAAATAAAAAATAATAATTATCACGTAAATACCGACGCCTTTTATCATTTTATTCATTATTCCAGCGCAAATTGTGAAAGAAGGCAACTCATTCCAGCTTGAACTACATTCGTAGCATTCTTGATAAACAAAATAATTTAGATGCAAATAGGGAATTGGACTATTTAATCAATAATAACCCAAAAATAATTTAGAGTCAGCCAGGTCAATGATGCTAGTCAAGTTCCACTGTCATTGAATTTATGAATGAAACATTTTATGAATGGTCACATGTCGTACCAGCAGTTGACAACTTTTGTTTCAGCAGTGTTTATGGCAACAAGCAAAGGCAAAATAACAACAGAAATGCGTTCGTAAATGGCGAAGAAGCAGAACGAGTCAAGTAAAACGTACGTGCGATTCATTCTTCATTCATTCATACATTGAGCACACACCGCAATCGTGTGGTTCATTCATGGAATGGTCGAGAAATAAGTCAGTCTTGCCTTTTACATTCATACACCTAGTGCGTACAAGCTACTTACATCGTTACTTTGCGCTGTGCTTGATTCGCCAAGAATATTATTCCATATATAAAATATCAACGGCAATCACTAGAAACTTTCGAGCATTTCTTCCGCTCGGAAAATGAGAAAACGCGCACAGTACGTACTCAGCCAGATATATGTGCTTCTGAGCCTCTCGACGTAACAGCGCGCACGCTTGCTGGTAGTCTACTAAGTGTGTAGTGGAGCCGTTCACGAGAGTTGGTATGTGCGCGCTGTACACCTCGTGCTATTTGCCGCTCGGTGCCGGCTTTGCGATCGCGTGGGGACGTATTATGTTGTAGTAAAGTGTGCTTCACATGCGCAGCTTCGTGGAGGTGCGGCGAGCGGAGGGCACTTTCATTCATGGATACGATAGCTCGCTCGCCGAGACCGGTGTGGTGCGGTAACGAGCGCAATTAATGAAATGAAGAACGGCACCTGTCTAATACCACTAATTGCATTGTTTCCCGTCTGCTATACAGATAATGGCATTTGCGCATCGTGCAATAGCGTTATTTGCGTAATTTTCCGCCACGGATTTCGCAGCGCACCTTGTATGTGGTGCATGGCAAAAGTGGCCGGACGACCTTTACCGTACATGCATCGCGCGCGCGCGCTTCTTTTTGTTTTTCTGCTCGGACTTGTGTTGTTGCTAGGCATTGGGAAACGACAACAACAACAACAAGCAACTAAATCCGCTTCGACGATTCCATTACATCAGTGAAAGAGGATCCCCGTATATTTCTCATATCGCAACCAGCGACCATGCCAAGAACCAACGGGTATGGCACAAACTCGCGCGTGAAGAACGTAACATTCCTCTCGGTGCATCTCCGCGTTGCATTCCATAATGTGCGCTCGAATCGCATAAAATGATGGAGAAAACAACGCCGCCTTTCGCGCTTGCAGTGCCTCCTTGGCGGGCGCATAAACCGCTTTAAATGCCTTGTTAGATTAATGAAATTTATGGGTATTCATGGGTGGACGCTTAAAGCACTACGTGAGCGGCATACAGCAAACATACTACAGTCAATGTCCAAAACGCTCTTTGCGCGTTCTTAGTCATTGTTTTTCCACGACAGCCAGTATGTACGTACAACTGTACGAACGGTTAGATACGTTTCGGAATGTCTCTCAATGGATTTCGCGCTCCGTTCGTGGAATTTCGACGAGTAATGCGTAATACACATTGCGTGTGACAGTGACGAGTAGGAGGCTCGTCCTATAAGTAAGCACATGCACCATTCACGGCGGAAATGTCCTTTCAATGACTTGATTATCTGCGCACACACGCCGACGTTTTTACGCGCATTGCATACAATCAAATTGCCATAGCCTTTCCTCGAAGCTGATAATCGCGTCATAAACAAATAAGCGAACGATTACATCCGAAAATTTATTAGTGCAACATCCGGTGCTATTGTGTAAGCACTCATCGTTTTATTCGTTGCACACTCGCTCCATTTGCACTGCAATGATAGTTCAACCTGTGCGCATGTTAAACAATACAATGGATACGAATAATTAAAAGTGGGCCACCTGACAAACATGCCATCTTGCATTGTCATTGCGAGGACAAGATGGATTTGCGAAATGCATACATATCTATCGTGGCATAAGCCACACTATTGGATGCGGAACGACGTGACTCTGGTGCGGAATGCATAAGTGCACCTGAACACCGTGCGCATTAAGTGATAAATGAGGCGACAGGAGATTAGCAAATCAATAGTTTGCATTCATTAATGCAAAGCGCGCACGTGGCATTATGCAATTATTGATAATGCAATCACGTCTTTCATTCAATTAGCGACGTGCGCGGCTAACGAAACGACTTATTTAAAGAGGACTTACCGATCTCAGCCAGCCCGATGAAATCGCCCGCCTGCCAATCGTTGACACTCCAAGAGATGGTCCATAAACCGTCTGTGTCTTGCGCTGCAGTCATCGCCAAGCCGACAGCGCCTTCCTCGTTGACGTAATCGCCATAGTCGTCATCTGCGTTTGGCCTTTGCTCGACGATGGCATTCTCATAGCTGCCGCTGTTGGATCGTGATCTATCTCGCGGCGTGCACTTGAGGAACGTGCAGGCGTCCAGCGGCGCATCGTCGCCGCACTCTTGACCCGCATTGCAATCAGCTAGCTCTGATGGAGACGGCACACAGCTGCCGTCCATCTCCATCACGGTAACCTACAACATTTCGAATGAGGCGTTGGATTTTAATATGTTGCTGAATTCATTATGCGAATGGCGCTTACATTGGCATTCAGTGCTTATTGTCCGCATAGCGTTCGCGTTCATGTTGGCAACGCGTTTGCACACCCTCACCGTATGCGTTGCCATGGTGACAGACACTCGGGCGTCTTGAGTTCATCGCTGGTCGCCCCTTTGTGTCAATGCTGGTGAAGGAAGAGCGAACGCGAACTGAAAAAAGGATTCGAATGTAGTTTATGTAACCTATTTACCGAATGCCATTCATACAAAATAATGAGGCAAACGTAACGCTTACAGGTCCGGTTCAGTTCCGTGTTGTGTACACTTTGCGCATTCGTAGCGTGCAATTAATATAACAGCAAAAACAATCGATATAAGTGCTTTTAGCGTAGCGTTTAATTACCTCGTGAATGCTCAAACAACGTGCACCAGACTGTCTGTGATGTCAACCAGGAAGCACAACACCTTGAAGCATCACACTACTCACAATAAATGAATGCAGATGCAGAAACATGCACGCAAGACGCGTTCCCATGCACTACCGAGAGACGCAAACCTAACTTGTTCGACCGACACACTGGCACACAATCAGCTGATCAGGTTCTTTGCTACCCATAAACACTTTACATGTTATATGTCATGCGCACTTTGTTTTTTAAAACGCAGCTATAATATAAATATCATGTTGCTTAATTGAGCAGCATTTTTGAAATGAGCAAAATATTGAGTATTATTACCTTGAAAAGTTTATGCTTTCGCTTTATGATCATCCTTAAAAACTGGGTTATCCGATATCCTAAGAGCCCTCTCTTGAGTATAGTTGCAGTGATGAAGTCGCAAACTACTATTCGAAGTTCGACTAAAAGTTTGTATTATTTAATGTTTTTTGTATTACCTGGACAATGGGCATTCGTGTCTCGTAGAACGACCATCTCGGGAATAAGAATTAACAATATTTAGTTTGAACGTAGAGACCATTGTCAAATGGGATTTTCGCAGAGCAATCGTTAAATATTGGTGACAATTATTGACTATTAGAAGGTATGCATGAAGAAAATTAGTGACAAATAAAACTAACTGTGAAAAGTATTCGAAACACACCATACAGAATCAATCCAATATTACTACAAGGAAGTACCTTTTCACCTAATTGCAAACTCAGACAAATGATTAGTAAAAATTTTGTAGAAGTTCCTACAGTGGATAGACTATTGTGCGTACTTGCCTTTTTCATGTCTTTAGAGGGTCCGCTCGTTTAATTAATTACAAAATACAACACTTCAATAAAAAAACCTTTTGTAATAACTAACAATACTGTTTCTACTGTTTTATACTAATTTCTAGA
>JARJDV010005620.1:0-15325 GCA_030264675.1 Anaulacaspis nigra | reverse complement strand
TTTGTATATCAGCATATTATTTCGTATATTTGGTATAGCAAATAAAAAAGGCCTCGTTTTCTCGTGCAACGTTCTCTAATCGGGTATATGATGAATGAATGTATTCCTTATCAAGGAATAATTTTTTAAATTAAAATTACCTTTGTTCAACAAGCCCAATCTGATGAAGCAATCTTTTTTTTTGCATACGTTATTTTTTTTAAGCTGCATCTCGCTAACGGTTATTGCACAAGAGGCTCAACCCGAAAAAAAAGACAAAGAAGAAAAAAGCCGAGAACATAAGGAAGAAACCGTAAAGTCTGACGAAGAAAAAGATTCTTTGCAAATCTACCGCCCTACTCCCGAAGACTATCGATATCGGCAGGAAGGACAAGAGACTCAACGTTTCGATACCACTTTGTCTATCAACACTTATTATAATCAAAATTATCTTCGGAAAGATCATTTCGGTCTGTTGCCCTTCCCCAACATCGGGCAGACGCTCAATCCATTGATCTACCGCCCACAAATCGGTTTGATCCCCGATATGGGTTTTTCGGCCAAACGGCACAACTATCTCTCGAGTAAAGAGGTTCCTTATTTTGACGTAAAAACTCCCACCACGCAATTTTTTTACGAGAGCGGCATGTTTCGCGGACAAATGTTGCAAACGCTTTTCACCCACAACCCCAACAAACAGTTCAACTACGCCCTTCAATACAAAGGGTTGCACTCGAGAGGCCGATATGCGCGTCAACTGTCTTCCGATAACTTCTTTTTGGCGACAATCAACTATCACACACGTGATGAGCGTTACAAACTTTGGGCGCATTACATCAGACAGGATGTTGACAATGAAGAGAACGGCGGCATCCTGGACGTCGAAAGTTTTAAAAAAGGTAAGACTTCCAAAGATCTTCCCCAAAATATACCCGTCCGTCTGAATTCCGCCGACAGCCGATTCGGCGGGCAGCGGTGGTATCTGGGCCAATCCGTGGGATTGTTTTCCGACGCTGCTCCTATCCTCACGCATCGATTGCAATACGAAACGAAAAGATATCTTTATCAAGAAGCTCAGGCCGAAAATACTAATATCTTCGGAACAACCTACCCTAACGAACCTAGAAGAGACGAAAGCAATTACACTCATTTGAAAAACGAGCTCACCATGGGGTTCGATCTGAACAAGAAGCTTTGGCTGGAAGGGGGAGTGGCTTATGATAAAGTGGATTATGAACTTCCTGCCGAACGGAAGATCAATGATGAGCTGACCGTGCCGCAAAAGATACAGAAGGGCATTTTATCGGTCATGGGAAACATGCGTTACCGATACGACGAACGGAGCCTGCTCAAGGCTGACGGACAATATGCTTTCGGCAAAAGATTGAACAACGCCTTCATCTTGAACGCCGAGACGGAAACCGGTCTTTTGCAAGATTTCAAGCTGGGGGGCAAATTCTCGATCAGCGCGACGCCTCCTGCTTTCAATATGATAGCTCATCGGAGTTTTTACACGGATTATAATTATTACAATCCGAACTTTGACAACATCAAAACCCGATCTCTACACCTGTACTTCCTCTCGGACAAATATGCTAATCTATATTTCAACCTTTACAATGTCGACAACTATACTTATTTCGGATCGAACGGCAAACCTCAGCAATACGCTAAAAGTTTGAATCTTTTCGACGTCCGCGCTCAAACCGTCTTCAAGCTCCGGAAATTCAAATGGGAAAATACGCTGCAATATCAAAACGTCGGCTCCGGCAAGGAAGCGCTCCCTTTGCCTGCCTTCATACTGCGAAGCTCTTTGTATTATGAAAATCGGTTTTTTGAAGACAACTTGTTGCTGCAAACGGGCGTCACTTTGAATTATTTCACCAAATTCAAGTCACGAGAGTTTTTCCCGGTTTTGAACGAATTTTCCCTGCTTCCGTCACAAAAAAACGCTCTGCCGCAAAATATAGGCGGATACCCCTTTTTGGATTACTTCCTCAACTTTGAAATATACCGCGTGAAGGCGTACCTCCGCGTGCAACACTTCAACGCGGGCTTTACGGGCAGCAACTATTTCGTGGCGCCGGGATATCCCGCCACGGGCATGATCATCCGCTTGGGAATATTGTGGAATCTTTTTACTTGACAAAGTTTACAAGCCCACATATGTTTCGGCTTGACGTAGCGCGGCGTCCAAACCCGCCGGATCTGTTCCTTTGGCTATAGCGAAGAATTTTTGTCCGCCACCTTTTCCGTTGATGAAAGGGGCCAACTCTTGGATGACGGCCGAAGCGTTCATCCCCTGCTCGGCGACAAGCTTGTCCGATATCGCCACGCAAAGGGCTGCTTGATCACCATCAGACCAACCGATAAGAAGGAAAAGATCGGGAATTTCTTTGCGCAACTCCATTGCGACGGTTTTTATCGCGTTCAGATCCAGGTCGGTCTTTTCACGGATCAGAGTGGCCAAAGGTTTTTTTTGCGCATCGGCGCGCCAAGATTTTTTCAGGGCTTGGGCTTGTTGTACAGTGAATTTTTTCACCTGTGCCCTGAGCGTTTTGTTTTCCTCTTGCAGATTTTGAACAATTTTAACCGGGTCAACCTGTGCCATGAAAGCCTCGTTTCCCTCTTTCTGACTTTGAATAACTTTTACTGGATCAATTGGAATATTCAGCTGCTTACATAATGTATCATAACATTCATAAGCAGCTACATAATAATCAAAAGCTACTATCGAAGTGACCGCTTCTATACGGCGCACGCCTGTCGCAACTGAAGATTCCGAAAGAATTTTAAAAAATTGAATCGCTGCCGTATTAGGCACATGAGTTCCGCCACACAACTCGATCGAAGAGCCGAAACGAATCGTCCGCACCACATCCCCATACTTTTCCCCGAAGAGGCCTATGGCTCCATCTTCCAATGCTTTTTGTAAGGAAGTCTTCCGAATTTCCTTCAAAGGCAATTCATCATAAATCATATTTTGAACACACTTTTCTACTTTCTTAAGTTCCTCAGAGCTCAGTTTGGACGGGTGGGAAAAATCAAAGCGGAAATGTTTCGGCCCTACATAAGACCCCCTCTGCTCCACATGCTCGCCCAAGACCTTCCTCAAAGCATAGTGCAAAAGGTGTGTAGCTGTATGATTTTTTTGAATTTGTCTTCTCCTGGGGACATCTATTCTAGACCTAAAGCTACGATGAAGACGCTTAGGCAAATCTTTTACGATATGCAGAATAAGATCATTTTCCTTTATGGTATTTAAAATCATGATTTTCTCATGAAAGCGTCCATATTCGTCATCAGAACATTTGATAAAACCGGTGTCGCCGACCTGTCCGCCTCCTTCTGCATAAAAGGTCGTTTGATTAAAAACCAGTTCATAATATTCTCCTTTGTCATCTTTAACCTTTCGATACTTAACAATCCAAGTCTTAAAAGTTTCAGCATAATCATATCCTAAAAACACTTCTATCTGATTATCCAAATGTTCATGACTTACAGTAACCCAGTCTCCTTTTTCTACCTTTCCGGCTTGTTTGGAACGCTCTTTTTGTCGAAGCATTTCCTTTTCAAATCCGGCTTCGTCTATGGTCAAACCGTTTTCTCGAGCCAAGAGGTGTGATAAGTCGGTAGGGAACCCGTAAGTATCGTAAAGCTCAAACACTTGGGCACCGTCAATCACCGTTTCGTTTCTATCCTTCAACTCTTGGATGATGTGCCTCATGCGCACCATGCCCTGAGCGACGGTTTTCAAAAAGGCTTTTTCTTCTTCTTCGATCACCTGTTTGATCCATGATTCCTGATGCTTGAGTTCGGGGAAAGTGGCGCCCATCTCCGCCACCAATGCAGGAACCAATTGATGGATAAAAGGATTTTTTTGTCCCAAAAAACGGTAAGCGTAACTGACGGCCCGCCGCAAGATGCGTCGGATGACGTAGCCCGCTCCGTTGTTTGAAGGAAGCTGTCCGTCAGCAACGGCAAAAGAAACCGCGCGGATATGGTCCGCCACCACACGGATGGCGATATCTACTCGGGCGTCATTGCCATAATGCTTGCCGCTGTATTTTTCTATTTTTCGGATCAGGGGGGTGAAGATATCGGTGTCGTAATTTGACGTTTTGCCTTGCAAAACCCTACAAAGTCGCTCGAATCCCATCCCCGTGTCGATGTGTCGGGAAGGGAGTTTTTCCAGGCTGCCGTCCGCCTTGCGGAGAAATTCGATAAAGACGAGGTTCCAGATTTCGATCACTTGCGGGTGGTCTTGGTTTACAAGATCCTTGCCGGGGACTCGGGCTTTTTCCTCGGCGCTGCGCAAATCTACATGGATCTCTGAACAAGGCCCGCAAGGGCCGGTGGCGCCCATCTCCCAAAAATTGTCCTTCTTCCCGAAGGGCAGGATACGGTCTTCATTGACAATGTTTTTCCAAAATCTCCGAGCATCGGTGTCTTCGGGCAGGCGGTCTTGCTCATCGCCGCTGAAAATCGTGATGTAAATATTTTCTTCGGGGATTTTGTAGACCGCAGTCAGAAGTTCCCAAGCCCATTCGATGGCCTCTTTCTTGAAATAATCGCCGAAAGACCAATTGCCGAGCATCTCAAACATCGTATGATGGTAGGTGTCATGGCCGACGTCGTCCAAATCGTTGTGCTTGCCTGCGACACGGAGGCATTTTTGGGTATCGGCGACACGCGGATAAGGGGACTTTCTATGGCCTAAAAAGAAATCCTTGAAGGGATTCATGCCGGCATTGGTGAACATAAGGGTGGGGTCGTCCTTGACAACGATCGGAGCTGACGGAACGATCTGATGGCCTTTGTCTTGAAAGAATTTCAAAAATGCCCGGCGAACTTCTTGAGATTTCATTATAGGGAAACGTTTAAATCGGTTTTTGACTAACTTTGTCGATGTGCGAATTTATCAATTCCATTAAAAACCCTGAGGATGTCGAAATTAAAAACTTTGCTCGAGGCTTACAAGCTGAAAGATTTGAGGTACTCGGCGGGCGCATTTTTCTTCGTGATTTTGGCCATGGGACTAAGTCTCGATTTTTCCGGATCCACCCCTTCAAACACGCTCTCCGAAAAGGAATTATCCAACATAAGACGACAATACGCCGACCTGAAGAAAAAACTCGAACAGATGGAAAAATCCCTGGCTGAGGTGGAGGAAAAAGACCGTATGATCTATAGTTCTTATTTTGCGTCAGGCTCTACAAAAAATACGTCGGACTCGACAAACAATACTTCTCCCGATTATTTGGCTTACAATGAAAAACATGCAGTGAAATTGCTCGAAGAAAAGGCAGATGTCCTAGACCGACGGATTCGGAAAGAGTCTCGCTCACTCGAACAAATCATGAGATCGGCCAAGAGGAGCGACGCCAAGTACGGCCGTATGCCGGTCATACAGCCTATCGCCAAAAAAGATATGAAAAATATCGCTTCGGGATTCGGCTTGCGTTTTCACCCGATTTTGAGGATCCGTCGTATGCACGGCGGATTGGATTTTTCCGCCAAACCGGGCGCGCCGGTCTACGCCACAGCTGACGGAAAGGTCAAAGTAGCCGCGTCCGAGGTGGGGTTTGGAAACATCGTACGTATCGATCATCAAAACGGTTACATGACGTCTTACGCACATCTACAGAGCTATAAGGTGAAAGCCGGAGAAAGAGTCAAACGCGGGCAAGTGATCGGTCATGTAGGAAGCACAGGGCTTTCTACTGGCCCGCATCTGCACTATGAAGTGGCAAAACAAGGTAAAAAGGTTGATCCTATAGGTTATTTCTACGCCGACCTAAGCCCTGACGAATACAAAAAGATGGTTGCCATGGCAGAGAAGATGACCCGATCATTAGATTGAAGCCATGCACATAGAATTACGGGATAAATTGTATTACTCCATAGGGGAAGTCGCTGACGCCTTTCACGTCAACGCTTCGTTGATCCGCTTTTGGGAAAAAGAATTCGATATACTTACCCCCAAGAAAAACAAGAAGGGCAATCGTCTCTTTTCAAAAAGAGATATCGAGCATCTCAAGCTCATCTATCACTTGGTCAAAGAGCGAGGCTATACTCTGGAAGGAGCGCGTCAAGCTCTCTACACCAATGATCGACTGGTCAAAGAGGTTGAAGTGATCCATCGCCTGGAAGCGATCAAGGCGGAACTTCTCAAACTAAAGGCCCAATTTGACGGGCCTTTGGAAGATTAATCTTACGTTTTTAAGCCATCTTAAGGCCTTTCCGACTGGGTGTCCTTTTAATAAGAGGCTCAACAACTAATATGTTTCTATTCAAGCCATTTTTATGATCGCTCTTAAGGGATCGGGCAGGAATATCATGACTTAAAGACTCGCCCTGAGACTGTTCTGACTTATGAGAATCTTCCAATTTCCGGACAAAACTTAATCTCATATCTTTTGAAAGATCTTTATTCGCTATTATAGGAAGCTGCCCCACTTTTTTCCCTTCTGGGATATTCGGATTTCCCAAAAACTTAAGTATCTCTTTCCGCTCTATCGCGTCAAACTCAACCATTGCCTTAGCCAAATCACTTTGAATTCCGTGCTCCAGAGCGCCATGCACCATCAGCTTAAGTATGGTCACGTGCTCATCTTGAGTAAGACCGCTATTGATCATCATCTTGGCTACCCCTACCCTTTCATCCATCTCCAAGGAATTGGCCAGGGCAAAAAAGTCATTTTGTTCTCTTGAATTAAGATGGCTGAAGCTTCCAAGTAGACCGTTGATCTGCTCTTTAGAAATCCCCATAGTTTTCATTACCCCTCTCATAGCCATCTTCTGCGCCCAACCGATTCCCTCCGTCAACCCCTCAAAATCATATTTCCTTCCGGGAATTTGATCCAAATCTTGAAACGATTGACGTGCCTCATCGGGCGATATTTCTTGAAAACCGGAAAGATCCTCTAAATCCGAATCGACTTCAGCCTTCAAATCATCCCGGTTATCAAGCGCATCGTAAAACTCGTCGTTATCGTCCATTGAGATATTTTGAACCGGTCCATCTTGAAACTCAAGAGCATCATGGTAGATCTCATCATCCTCATGCAATGAATCTCGAGACCCGACCGATGAAATATTTTTCCGATTTATCCGATCAACTTTTTTTAAATGCTCTGAATTTCCGAGACTTTGCGAAACATCAGCCTCCCTTCGAAGTGTATTTGTCCTTTGAAGATTTGGAGGTGAATCAGAAGAATCGATAGATACAGCTGCCCGATCCGATTTGAGTTTGAAGAAATTCATGAAACTCGTTTTAACTCTGGAAAAAAAATTCCTAATCGTATTGATAAGCCACATATGGATTAATTTTTCGGGCAAATATGATTTACCGTTTTATAAAAACACTTTCGCTCAACATCCGAGTAATGTTAATCATTTTTTCCTACTTATTTGCTTCTCACAACTTGTTTCACCCCGACATTTTTAAAATCAAACTACAAAAAACCGGATAATCAAGTCGATTCGACCCCGAATATCCCCAAAAAAGCTTTGGGACGACTGCCCAAAGCTTTTTTTCTATACTTTCAAATACAATTTAGAAGGCGTATGCCAAACCGATTTGAAAAACCGAGTTTTTGTTGGAGCTGATATCCTTTGCCTTATAAACATCGGTCAAGCCCATAGTATAGCGGCCTGTAAGATCCAGATTATTTAGATCGAAGTGTCTACCTATGTTATAATCCAAACCTATAGCCAAGCTAAAATCAAAAGACTTCGCTTTCAAAGTTTCACTCCCCTTGTAATTGGCGAGCTTATCTCTACCTAGAGCAAAACCGATCTGAGGCCCTGCCTCCAAGCGAAGCCCTTTTGCGACACGATACTTGAACAAAACCGGGATATTCAAATAAGTATTGGCGATTGACTCTTTCTTACTACCGCTCTTGATCTTGGATCCCTGACGTGAAATCAAAAGCTCGGATTGGATGGCCATATCTTTGTCAAAGTTATATCTACCGTATACACCGGCATAAAAACCGGTAGTTCCGGATTCAGAAATACTGGTGACATTGGCAACGTTTACCCCGGCTTTTACACCATAGTGCATCTCTTTAAAGACCTTTTCAGTCCCGTCAATAGTCTTGTCTACTGCCTTTCCCACTTTTTGGCCTACAGTCTGAGCTGATAGAAACATGGTAGAAGTCAAAAAACCCACCGTTAAAAGTAATTTCTTCATGATGTTGAGATGTTTTTTATAGCTTGAACACGGCAAACTTATATCAAAATATTTTCATCAGCCTAATAACAGTCTCTCAAAGGACAAATTTTTGGCATAATTTTGTCATATTCGTCAAGAAAGACAACAAACTTAAAATAATTATGACCTCTAGTTACTATCTAATCATCGGGCTTACTTTTATTATCAGCTTGCTCGTCAGCAATATACTCAAAAACAAATTCCGCAAATATTCCCGACTGTTCCTGCAAAACGGCATGAGCGGAAAAGAAATCGCCGAAAAAATGCTCAGAGACAACGGCATATACGATGTAAAAGTAGTCTCCGTAGAAGGGCGATTGACAGACCATTACAATCCCTTGAACAAAACCGTAAATCTCAGCCAAGAAGTATATTCACAAAGAAACGCCTCTGCCGCTGCCGTAGCCGCCCACGAATGCGGCCACGCCGTACAACATAAAGTAGGCTACAGCATGCTCGACTTACGCTCCAAATTGGTGCCCGCAGTCAACATCAGCTCCAAATTTTCAAATATTGCCATTATGGCAGGTCTCGCCGTTTTTTACAGCTCCGGAGGAGAAAACGTTTTCATTCTTAAACTGGGCATCGGAATGTTTGCCATGGCCGTGATCTTTTCATTCATTACACTCCCCGTAGAATTTGACGCCAGTCGCCGCGCATTGGCCTGGCTCAAAAAAGAAAACGTAGTCAACTCTCAAGAATATTCAGGCGCAAAAGATTCACTCCGATGGGCCGCGATGACTTACGTCGTAGCCGCATTAGGCGCTTTGGCGCAATTGCTGCACTTCCTCTCCTTGCTCAACCGAAGAGAATGACACCCTTTTGACAATCGATATAATATTAAAACAAAAGCTGTTTCAATCGAAACGGCTTTTTGTTTTCCGCCGAACAAAGGCCCGGAAAAACAACCGTGAAATCATACAAAAATTGACTATTTTTGTCGACAAGCAAGCAAGAATAATCCATAACAATACAAATATGCCGGGATTTGAACTTTTCGGGGAAGAAGAACGCAAAGAAGTCAATGATGTATTGACCACAGGCGTATTGATGCGTTATAACTTTGATGCGGCCCGACAAAACCATTGGAAAGCCAAAACTCTGGAAAATGCCATCCAAGACAAATTCCAAGTAAAGTACGCCCAGCTCACTTCAAGCGGCACCACAGCGCTCATCACGGCGCTTAACGCGCTGGGTATCGGCTCCGGCGACGAGGTAATCATGCCCACATTCACCTTCGTCGCAAGCTTTGAAGCCCTGCTGGCGGTAGGCGCAATACCTGTTTTCGCTGACATTGACGACACCTTGACACTCTCCCCCCGATCCGCAGAAAAAAAGATCACTTCACGGACCAAAGCCATCATGCCCGTGCACATGTGTGGAGGTATGACCGACTTGGATCCGCTCATGGCGCTCTGCAAAAAACATAACCTCTATCTCTTGGAAGACGCCTGCCAAGCAATAGGAGCCACTTATAAAGGAAAATACCTCGGCGCCATCGGAGATATCGGTTGCCTTTCCTTTGACTACGTCAAGACCGTCACCTGCGGAGAAGGCGGCGCAGTATTGACCGATGACGAAAGCAAATACCGCAAGACAGACCATTATACCGACCACGGACACGACCATCAAGGCAACGACCGCGGAGCGGAGGGTCATCCTTACATCGGCTTGAACTTCAGGATTTCCGAGCTTCATGCAGCCGTCGGTTTGGCTCAATTCAGAAAACTTGAACGCATCTTGACCATCCAACGCAGAAACAAACAACTCATCAAAGAAAAATTGGCGTCCGTTTCACAACTTTCTTTCCGTCGCCTGCCCGACCCTGCCGGAGACAACGCCTCCTTTCTGAGCATTTTCCTACCTGACGAGGCGCAAACCCGAAAGCTGTACACTGCCCTAAAAGCCGCACAACTAAACGGTGTCGCCTACTGGTACGACAATCTTTGGCATTACCTCCGTCAGTGGAATCATCTAAAAAAACTGAACACATTGGCGCCCTTGCCCCAAGAAATCAAAAACGCCGTGCTCGATCATGTACAAGAAAGCCACGCCGTATCCGATGAAATCATGAGCCGCACGCTCACCTTCAGCATCTCGTTATGGGACGAAGCGCAAGCCGAAGCACACGCGGAAAAAATACACAAGCTAATCAAAGAAAATCTCTAGTTCGGCACATCACTGTCAAGACAAGATTCTCCTTTATTATCGGAGAAGTCTTTTTAAAACCATCAAAAAACGAAAAAAGTCCACCCTCAAGAAAAAGACGATATTTCTCGGAACAAGCTTTTTCCTAAATTGCTTCCAAAAGCGAAAGAGCAATGAAAACACTGATACTGGCTCGTCACGCTCAGGCTGCGCCGGCGCCCGAACTCGAAGATCGAGACAGGCCTTTAACCGTCACAGGCGTCGAGCGAACATATAAGGCGGCAAACCTCTTACATCAACAAAGATGGGCCCCAACTCGTTGGCTTTCAAGTCCGGCCGATAGAGCTTTGCATACAGCCGTGATTTTCTCGAAAATCTTTCATGCCACAGCATCGCTCCATATTGAAGAGAGATTGTATACTTTTTCGATGGATCGACTGGAGAGCATAATTCGAGAATTGGATCCTGATTTTGAAAATGTCATCCTCTTCGGACACAATACGGCCATCACGGATTTTGTCAATCCCTTCAGCAATCTGCCCGTAGAAAACGTGCCTACATCCGGTGTGGTCGTGCTCACGTTTGATACGGATCATTGGTCAGAGATTCAAAGCGGCACGTTACGGGCTTTCATTCAACCCAAGAAATTATGATCGACAAAAACCGTCCAATCCGAAATTGAACCATGGAAAAACCCAAACGAATCTATATCAATAGAGAAATAAGCTGGTTGCGATTCAACGCCTGCGTACTGCAAGAAGCCGCCGACCCTAACGTTCCTTTGATAGAACGCCTTCGATTCCTGGGAATCTTTTCAAACAACCTGGACGAATTTCACAAGGTGCGCTATGCCACCATACGTCGAGCAGCAGCGCTGAAAAACAAAGACGACAATAATATCATCAAAGGTCAAACCGCTGAAGAATTATTGACCGAAATCAAAACAGTAGTCAGCGATCAGATGGAACAATACGAAAATCTGTATCATGCCATACTGAAAGAATTGGAAAAGGAAAATATTTTCATCCTCAACGAACGCCAACTGTCCGATATACAAAAATCCTTCATTTGCGACTTCTTCCAAGAAAAGCTGAGTCACGCCATAGTCGTCTACACCTTGAATGATCTTAACCGATTTCCTGAACTCAAAGACGGCGCCTTTTATTTCGCCGTAGAGATGTGGCGCGCACAAAAAAAAAACCGCCACGCCTTGCTGGAAGTGCCGATGGAAACCTTCTCCAGGTTCATATTGCTACCCTCGACCGACCAAAAACAATACGTCATCTTTCTTGAAGACATCATACGATACCATCTGAAAAACATTTTCTCCATCTTCCGCTTTGACAGCATCGAAGCCTACGCAATCAAAATCACTCGAGACGCCGAGCTTTCCATAGACAATGACCTTTCAAAAGGATTCTTGGAAAAAGTCTCTCGAAGTTTGGAAAAACGTAAAAGAGGCACCCCCGTACGGCTGGCCTACGACAGAAACATTCCCTACGACACGCTCAATTACCTGAAAGAAAAAATGGAATTGGACCAATACGACAACATGAGCCCGGCAGGAAAATATCACAACCGCCGAGACTTCATGAAGTTCCCCAATCTAGGCCGTACGGATCTCGAATACAAAAAATTCAACCCCTTCAATCCACCCGAACTCGACCAAGTGAAGAGTTATTTCACCTCCATTGAAGCCAAAGACCGACTGCTATATACGCCCTATCACAACTTCTCGAACCTGATCAAATTTCTCCGTGAAGCAGCCATCGACCCCCGAGTCAAAACCATAAAAATAACCATCTATCGCACAGCAGATTACTCCCAAGTAATGAACGCTTTGATAAATGCCGCGCGAAACGGGAAAGAAGTCGTTGCCGTAGTCGAGCTGCGCGCCCGATTTGACGAAGCGCAAAACATCTATTGGGCCAAAAAACTTCAAAATCACGGTGTACGCATCATCTCGGGCGTACAAGGACTGAAAGTACACTCAAAAATCTGTCTGATCGAACGATTTGCCAAAGGGCAACTCAAGCGTTACGCTGTGATCGGAACGGGCAACTTCAACGAACAAACCGCCAAAGTTTACACAGATTTCATCCTGTTCACAGCCGACAAACGCATCACCGACGAGGTGGCCGGAATCTTTGATTTTTTCGACGCCAACTACAAAAATTTCCGGTACACACACCTACTGGTCGCCCCAAATCAAATGCGATCGAAAATCAATGCCCTGATCGATCAAGAAATTGAAAACGTCAACAAAGGCCTGCCTGCCTACATCAATTTAAAAGTAAACAGCCTTTGTGACAAAGATCTTATCGATAAGCTGTACGAAGCAGGACAAGCAGGCGTAAAAATCAGGATACAAGCCAGAAGCATCTGCTCGCTGATCCCCCAAATCCCCGATTGGAGCGAAAACATTTCCGCGATCACACTAGTGGACAAGTTCCTTGAACACGCGCGCCTGTATTGGTTTGCCAACGGAGGAGAAGACACCGTATACCTCTCATCTGCCGATTGGATGCCCCGCAACCTGGACTTTCGCGTAGAAACGGCTTGCCCCATCTACGATCCGGATCTGAAAAAAACGGCCACCGACATCTTTGAAATCTACTTTCAAGATAACATCAAGTCCCGATCTTGGCCGCAGACCGACAAAAAAATCCCTGCAGAAAAAGACATCCAATCTTTGAGGGCGCAATTCAAAATCAGAGGCTATCTAAAAAATATACTCGACCATGAATATCAGTAATTATGCAGCCATAGACATAGGCTCAAACGCCATACGCCTGCTGATCATGAACGTGGTCGAAGACATCGATGACGTCATGTTTCACAAAGCCAGCTTGGTGCGCGCGCCCATACGACTGGGAGCGGAAGTATTCACACAAAAGAAAATTTCTCCCGAAAACATGGCCCGCGTAGCCGACGCCATGCAAGCCTACCGGTTGTTAATGAAAATATATAATGTCAAATATCACCTGGCCTATGGCACCTCAGCCATGCGCGAGGCCGAAAACCGACAAAATCTCATCGATCTCGTACAACAACGCTGCGGCATGAAAATCAAAGTAATCAGCGGCAGCGAAGAGGCACAGCTCATTTTCGCCACCGAACTGAAAAACTACATACAATCGGATAGAGCCTATCTATATGTCGATGTAGGCGGCGGAAGCACCGAATTCACGCTCTTTGACCACGACAAGATCATAGCTTCTCAATCCTTTCCCATCGGAACGGTCCGACTATTGAACCACATGGTCGACGAAGAATATTTGAATACGGAGATCAGACCCTGGATCGAACAATATACAGCCTCCTTGGACGAAATAACTCTGATAGGATCCGGAGGAAATATCAACCACATCTTCAAACGCTCCGGAGCAAAAGAAGAAACCTCTTTGAACGTACAATATATGAAAGAGCAGCTCCACATCCTTGAAAAACTCTCCTACGAAGAACGTATCCGCTTCTATCATATGAAACCTGACCGAGCCGATGTCATCCTTCCGGCTTTGAAAATCTATTTTCACGCCATGCAATGGGCCCGAGCAGAAGAAATTTACGTTCCGAAAATCGGCTTGGCCGATGGGATGATCCAATATCTCTACAAACAAACCCGAAAACATGCGATGGCATAACAATCTCTTGGAAGGTATTTTCGAAGGCCTTGACCAAACATTTCTACAAGATCGATATTCCGATCAAGTCGTAGAAAAATTGCTCAGAAAAAACAAAAAATGGGGCAGCCGCGACCGCACAACCGTAGCAAGCTCCATCTACGACATCGTCCGTTGGAAACGCCTGATACAAGAAGTAGGAGAAATCCCCATCATCGATAAAAACACACTCTGGCCCCTTATAGGCAGCTGGATCGTGATGTCGGGACATCCTCTCCCGGAAAAAGAAATATTTAAAAATCTTCTTCCCGACAAAATCCGCGAGGCGCACGAAAACGGCAACTTTTCTCGAGCCGTACGCGCCTCCATACCTGATTGGCTCGACAAACTCGGAATGGAAGAATTTGGACTGAATTGGGAAAAAGAACTCCAAGCACTCAACCGAGAAGCTCCTGTCGTGCTCCGCACCAACACACTGAAAACCGAAACATCAAGACTACAAAACATTTTGACAAAAGAAGGTGTCGAGACATCCCCCTTAAAAGATTACCCTGACGCGCTGACGCTACAAAAGCGACGGAACGTACAAACCACGCGCGCCTTCCGAGAAGGCCTGTTTGAAATACAAGACGCCTCCTCACAATGTGTGGCCCCTTTTTTGGACGTACGGCCCGACATGCATATCATAGACGCATGTGCCGGAGGGGGAGGCAAAACCCTTCATCTGGCCGCATTATCTCAAAACAAGGCACGCATCACTGCCCTGGACGTCTCCCTCTACAAACTGGAAGAATTGCAAAAAAGAGCTCAACGAAATGGAGCGAATCAGATTACTATACGTTGTATAAAGGATGGAGAAACCATCTCGGATTTACACGACACCGCCGACCGCCTTTTGATCGACGCGCCTTGCTCAGGTTCCGGCGTGCTCCGACGCAGGCCGGATATGAAATGGAAAAGTAGCCCGGAACTCTTTCAAGCCACACAACGACAACAAGCCGAACTCCTGGACACTTACGCCCCTCTTCTTAAGGCAGGTGGAAAGATGGTATATGCCACCTGCTCCATATGGCCTTCGGAAAACGAGCGGCAAATAGAAAGCTTTTTGTCCGATCATCCCTATTACAAATTGCTTGAATATAAAACCGTTTCCCCGGCTGAAAGTGGATTCGACGGTTTTTTTATTGCCTTGATTCAACGCCTGATATAACTATTCTTTTTATTTTTCAAAGCAATTTGTTAAGTAGTTAATTCTTAAAAACAGTAGAGACAATTGGTTATCAAACATATATATTAGGTAAATGGTGTAAAAACAGGGACAAAAAATGCAAGAAAAGAGTTAAATTAGCACAAAAGC